>CM047582.1:3650256-3686303 GCA_026184515.1 Peronosclerospora sorghi
CTCCTGTTAATCCACCGACGGCTCCACCGGCTCCTGGCATAGCACCACCCAGCATTGAGGTGCCAAGTCCACCGCTCGCACCTCCTGGCGCAGCCCCACCTGTCAAGCCACTAACGGCTCCGCCAATGCCTCCGATACCACCAGCAGCCCCATTAGTACCAGTGCTAGTTTTTGGCTCAGGAATCGACGTTTGTTGTGAGGTTTCCTCGCTTGGTTCCGATTGGCTCGCGTAGTTGTCATCTGGAACGGTGTCGACGTGTGAGTTGTCATTACCAGCATTCGCAAGCGAGCCCATGGCGGCCGAGATGATGACAAGGTGAGCGATAATTTTCGTGAGGTTCATGTTGGCAAACTTGAACGGAGAAGATGAAACTTGGAGAACGATACTGCAGATGAGCTAGTAAGCGTGAAGCAAATTTGAAAGTGAGCGACTAGATCCACTAGATCTCGTGCCAATTTGGGCAACCGTCAAGGCGGTATGAGGAGGCAAGGGCATCCGTTACATGATTGCGGCCTCTGCCATGGGATCATCCTTGCGTCTAAACTTAGGCTACAAGCTGTTGAGACTTATTCTAACATGTATTAATAGTTTGTGATAGTTGATTACCAATAATATGAAAGTTGATTACCACTCTCTACACCGTTCTAGGAACAACACTCAAAGACAGGGCTGTATACAGGTTGCTCTTTGTTGCACCAGCGTGCCATCTAATCGGTACATTACATACGCGCTGCATTGCGCCACATGGCCATGTGATGGACGTTTTTCGTGAGAGTTTCATCAGTAGACTGCCGAGCGTCTACGCGCTCGTGCCGCACGAGTTCGATGATCACGGCCACGTTGGACAATTTTCTTACCCACCGCATGTCGTACGCCGTCCAAGGTGGCCATCACGTATTTACTGTACACGTAGAGCGACGCGACCCCTATATATAGACACGAAAACCTGGTTCAAACACGACCAGTTCCTAAATCGGGCAGTGCTTGCCAATTATAACGCGCATCCCGATGCCGACGTGTGAAGGCATAGGTTGAGATGTGAAGGACAGAATCTATTTTTAGACCAGAGTTACTCAGGAAGTGAGTATTGGAAAATCCGTAAGTCATTTTGTACGATAACGAAAAATATTTCAGTGATGGGAACTGTATTGCCTGGGAGGTACATGCTCTCACGAAAACCAGCGTCAGTAGTCACAATACTGAACTTGGAGCTACTGAAGTCGGTGGAGAGTATGAAGAATGTACTGGGTCGTGGGGAAAATTCGAGCCATGGGTGGACCGTGCGGTCAAACTTAACGCCCAATCGATTGCAGTGACTGGTCATCACAATAATGACGAACACACGACTGACAGATTATCCCACAAGATCCTCAGCGATACCTTGCTGGCCTTTATTATTAATTGCCATAGGGAAAAATGTTTGATCAAAACGTTTGGTGCGCTGCTGCTTTCTTCTGTCCAAACACCCTGCGGCTGTTAAGAGCGTGTGGTTCTTGAATGTACTATCACATCGCATAAGACTCAGCAAAGCATGACGATAAGTGGCTGCTTCCTACTCGACGGCGATTTCTTCTGCCGACGGAAACGCGAGCCTTCTTGTTTATATTTGTTAATTGTATTACTTGCCTACATCCATACGCATGTTCTCATTACGACGGTATCACTATTGAACGCGAAAGTCTGATGGATGAACTTTGTGCGCAGCTTTAACCACTAGTATACGTATAGCCTACAAAACTGCCCTTTCTTTGAGTTGGGAGGCAAACATGTAACGGTCGAGTGGTGAAACTAAGGCCTCTCCTTGTAGTTGGCTAAAATACTTTCAGAAGAACCTTTGCGATGGAATGTATCACAAGAAAGAGGTGATATGTAATGGTAAAATCATCCGTCAGTCTTTTTCCAACTCCAGCTAGCAGGTAATCAACTCTCTTCCGACCCGACAGCAGGGGCGCCTAGCAAGTATTTATCTTTGAATTCTAACGCAGTGAGCGATGAGATTTATAATCGGAACACAACAGTGATATGTTGGCACAGGCGACTCAGGTAGCTTGAAGTTGTGTACTTGGTTAGGCTGTAGCGGCTCTCAATAGCCGTAGCCCGTAGTGTCGTTCTACTGCTCGAAGCTTGTCAAAATCAAAAGTCATATATATTAATCAAATATAAATGTTTTAAGTCACTGACTCGAGCTTAATCTTCCTAAGCGCTACTGACTTAAAACCTGTATACACCATACATAAAAATGTTATCAGCCAATCCGTTTCCACCATATGGTTTACCTTGAAAGCCCATCATGGCTACACGGAAAATCAACACTCATCCTGAAACGGCGCGCGCTGTAATACCTTCAATACAAACCGATTTGGTTTCGCAAATCTTGAACCCGCTGCGCACTCAAGTCCTTCGTAAGCAGGTCCGCCACCATATCCAAGCTTGGTACGTGAGCTGCTTTAATCACTCCTTTCTTGCTCAGTTCCTTCAAAAACTTCAACTTGATGTCGATGTGTTTTGTGCTTACAGCACTTGCTTCCGATTCCAGCGTGATAACTGCCTGGTTATCCATCTTCATCAGCAGCGGTGCCCTTGAGAACAAACCAATTTCCAGCAACAACTCACGAAGCCTCAATGCTTCGCGTCCGCCGACAGCAGCAGCTACAAACTCTGCTTCAGCCGTAGATAGCGCAACTGTAGTTTGCTTCTTACACTTCCATGAGACGATAATGCCATTTAAATATACCACCACTGCGCTCACACTCTTCCGATCTGTCTTGTCACCTGCAAAATCGGCAACCGTGTAGCAGGTGATCCGAATTGGCAGTGGCAGTTCGTCATCATGATTTAGTCGGAGTTTCAAACTCTTGGTACCCTTTAGGTACCTTACGACTGTGGAGAAGCGTGCCCAAAATTTGGCACACTTCTGGTCAAGTTTTGTCAAGGCATTTGGTCTAATTTCGGATTGGTTTAAACAAGGGGGGCTTTTCAGCCTATCAGACTCAAGAAGTGTCAAGAACGCAAGTTTTGGTGAGTCACCCGACTTTGGGTATTTTACATATTTTTGTGGGGGTACATTTAGGGACTATAGGTTAGTAGTATTTTAGTTGTGGTTTTACCTTTTAGGACAGAGGTTATACCTTTAAGTAAGGAAATCTTTTAGCTTTCGGATACGTGGCTGAAACCTCTTCTGGTCTTGGTTCACACCACAGATAGGGGTCGCCGTTCTTCCCTTTTCGTACACTAGTCGCCTCCGCCCGCCGCGGAGTGTTTGGGGGCAGAGGGTCGAATTATCCCCTCTCGCCCATTATACCCGGTCTGGACGCGCCGCACGCGCACTTTGGCCCACCGAAAGTCCCTCGACGGGAGTACGATTTGGCGATCTCAACACCTCACCTCAAGTACGTTTGGAACGTGCTATTCACTGGATTGGTCTTGGCGTGGAGATATCGTTTGTGGAGCCTCACGAGCATATTGGGTCTTTACACGGACATATTGGCTTGTTTTAATATTGGTTGGAAACTAGACCGGTTTTGGTCTTATTTCGTATTGGTCAGGGGCTAGACCGGAACGGTCGGTCTACCCTCTATTATTTCGTATTGGTCAGGTCTTGATCGTTTGGACGACGACCTATTGGAAGTTATCTCTTGGAAGTGTTTTTGGTCTGTTTGTGTCTGGGGTGAAGAGTTCCGCCCCAGAGATACCTACCGAGATCGGTCTTCTATATTCAAGACCGGTTCGATCCAATCTGCGATCCCGATCCACCGAGTGTGTAACTAGCCCATTCTATCGGGTACACAAGGTGAGATGGACACTAAACAATCGGACCAAGTGGGTTCTGATGACGACCGGTCGTCTGCTTTCAGCGGACGATCGGATCAGATCTCGAGTGGTGGTCCGCGGAGTACCCCTCCGAAAGTTGGAAGGCTGGGCGCGATGGTGGTAGTCAGGTTATCGATGCTAATGTTTTCGATTTCGAACTTGACTCCACCACACGACTTGCTTCGCTGCTTTGAAATCCCCCACCGTGGGTGCGTGCGTACGCCGCGTTACACGGTGCACTGCGAAAGAAATATCCGGGAGGGTACAACGAGAAATCCACAGGAGGCTGCCCACCAACGATTGAAAACTTTTTATACTTGGGAAATTCTTCCTTGACTTGGGTGGCAGCAACTCCTTGAAATCTTTCACTCCGTCCATGTTAAGCACCGGCGTGCGCGTTGCATTTATTTTTTCAAAATCATATGCGATCAGGAGCTCATCGATAGCAGCCTCCTGATCCAACTTGTATCCATCACGAGTGTTCCCTTCAATACGAACACCCAAAAACTTGCTCACGACTCCAAGGTCCTTGAGCTCCAGTATTTTCATTTCATGAAAAAACTTTTCAACCGCGTCGGGTGCTTCCAGTGACCAATAGGTCATCTACATACGCTCCCACTAGAACGGTGCCATCCACACCACGCCTGACGAACACGCAGGTATCGGTGACGCATTGTTGAAAATCCAATCCTTCCAACGTTTGGCATAGCAGTTGATGCCATAACCTCCTGGCCTGTTTGAGGCCATACAGATTTCGTTCCAACTTTAATGAAAGTTCATCATTCGATTCCACATCAAACATTTCACGTAATTCCATCGAAATCTGCATACCTTCCGGAATCTTCAGATGAATCTTACAGTCATCCTCCGCCTTTGCTTTCGGGTAGGCGCTCGGCACATCACCGTGCAGCGCCGGTACCCCCCCCAAATCTGTGACATGGCCAGGATCACCTTTACGTTGTCGACTTCCATGACTGTCGAAAACGTGAAGTGGTAATCTTGGACGTAAACTTGGCGATCACCGCGTGCCACCAGTCGAGCATTATAGCGCTCGACCGTTCCATCCGCACGCAACTTAGTCTTGTGCACCCACTTAGTGGGAAGCAACTTTTTGTCTGGACGGCGTTTGATAATCTTCCAGGTTCCAATTTCTTCGAGCGCTTGCAGCTCCTCCTGTTCCGCCTTCGTCCATAAATCGGAGTATGCGCCTTCATGCGCCTCCTTGTAGGACTTCGGATCAGAAACTGCAACCTTGGAAACAATTCCACTGTCAACCGTTTCTACCACAGCGTAAACGCACATCGCGTGCTCTGGATTTCCAATTTCAGTTTCTTCGGCTTCGAAATTGTTTCCATCAATCAAAATTTCATTTTCAATCATTTCCGTTCCTTCGCATCATTCACGTCAATCACGCTCTCTTGATCTTTCACCTTCTTCTTGCTGACTTTTTCCAGTTCAGCCGCCTTGTGGGTTTTCTTGATTACTCGTCCAGACTTTCTCGGAGTCTTGCGCGCCTTTTCACCTGCATCTTGCGCTTCATATTGTCTTGATACGCCGGTTTCTTGAGTCGACCTTGCACTTGCACGTCCTGCAGCGCGTTTTTCTATCTCCTCCTCATCTGCAACACCCAGCGCCCTCGTAATTTGGTCACTCGCCTCTTTGTATAGTGTCTCAATTGCACTGACATGGCGAGTGACCGTCACCACCCTGTCCTTCAACAGCAGCACCTTAAATCCCTTGGTTTCATCATTGCGGACTAAAATCAAGGACCTTTCAGTGTGTTTCGCGAGGGTCTTTTTCTTGGGATCCCTCCACACCATGCACGGCGAACCAAACACTACAATTTCTTTCAGTGACGGATTCTTTTGCGTCAACATCTCAAATGGCGACACTTTTCCAGGGTTCGAACGGGTCGGGGTACGGTTTAAAATATAAAAAGCGTATTCCGCCGCGTCGGACCAGTACATCAACGGTACCCCCGACCCAAAAATCATACACCGGACCATGCTAAAGATGGTCCGGTTCATCCGCTCGGATTTTCCATTGGAGGCTAGATTTCCAGCCTCCGTAACCTGTCGACGCACTCCAGTTCTTTTACAGAACATTTCTACGGTTTTGTATTAACCGCCTCCATCCGTGCGTAAAACGTGAATACGACACTTGAACTCGTTCTCGAACAAAGTCAAAAATGTTCAAACATTTTCGCCGCTCTGTCTTTCGTTCGAGCGGCGAAAACACGCACGTAACTCAAAAATGATCAACAAACACCACCAAATATCGGTTTCCACGCCTGTCGCGCGGTGTTATCGGACCCTTAGAGTCACTGCATATCACACCGCCGACTCGTTCAATCAGCGAATTTTCGCCCGAATCTGTCCTTGGCTGCGGTTTACTTGATCCTTTTCCTTCAGCACAGGTCAGGCAATTGGGTCGACTACTACCTGTCAAATTTATGCCTGACCTGGGGTCCTTGGCTAATTTCTCGACCGTGTCGTAGGCCAAGTGGCCCAACCGGGTATGGAAGTGATGTAGAGTGCTTTCCTGCACATCATCATCAGGTTCCGCAGCGAAAGCATTCAGCAGCATGTGCTTGAACTGCTGCGCGCGCCCGCTCAACTTTTCTGGCATTAATTCTGCCACGAAAATAGATACACATATTCAAATTGGAAACAGCGTGTTTCCATTCCACTGTATCGTCAACTTTCCAAACTTTCCACTATTTTGCACCCTTTTCCATGCAACTTGCCAAGTGAAATCAAATTCTTGGCAAGTTTGGGTGCAAAATACACTTCGCTGAGCTCTATCGAAACAGTATCGGCACCAGGCGTAACCAACTTGATTCTTCCAACCTTGGTTACCGCCAATTTTTCACCGTCGGGCAACAAAAAACCATCTTCCGGCCCACACGTGACTGCATCCACAAGTAAATTCTCGTCAGCCACTAGGTGCCTGCTGGCACCGCTATCGACGATCCACGTCGTTGCAGGCATTTCATCTCCGACATCCATTCCAGTTAATTCAACTTCATTTTCTATTCCAATAGTCGATAACGCGACTTTTCGGTTCCATTGACCGCTGGAATCACCTTGATCCTTGGAGTTGACATTCCTTTGCATTTCCCTGCCTTTCTGCGGGCACTCTCTCTTTATGTGCCCTGGCTTTCCGCAGCCGTAGCATCTTCTCACAAATCCGGTCTCCGTCACCGAATTTGCATGCATACGGGCAGGCGGCCTGGTTTTCGGCGTATCTTCATCCAATTCCTGCGCCCACGATATTAATTCTTGCGCATGGCACAGGTAATCCTCACGCATAGGATTGTACCTAGCCATGATTGCAACTTTCAGTCGGGGCGCAGCGAATTTGACTATGTTCTCAACCACCATCCTTTCGCCCATGCTGCTCTCGCGAGCCAGGGATACCAGGTACAGGTAGTGCTCCGTCCAATTACTTTTTGGACTCTTTTCTGAAGCAAACCACACTGCAGACTGGTGGGGGGAGATTGTCACTCGAAACGCCATATACATAAAATCCAGTATCTCCAGTAATTCCGAGGCAGCTTGCCACCACGTGCTAATGTTTGCACGAAAATAATCCCCTGCCACCCCTTCGAAATATACCCCAAGCTTATTTACTTTGAGACGCTCCGTCTACACAAAGCCAGAGGTCCTCTCGGCTATCTCAACAGCCTCGATGAAGAGATATGCCCACTGCTTGAAGCCGGCACCGAGTACGGGGAACAGTTCAACCTCCGAAAGCTTCTCGATGCCGATTTGGGGTATCTTGGCACACGACGCTTGCATAGGATGTGGGGCAAGGGCGGGCTCTGCTTTCCGGAACTGCATTCCAGGCGTCTGCACCGCCGGTGCGTGTCTCTGCCCGCATTCGGAGCATTTCCTGGATTATTCGCCGGGAGCTTAGCCGGGTTCGGCCTGGCTGCTCTACCGACCTCAATGCCGATGTCGTCCGCAAGGTCATTCAACGTCATCTCCTTGCCAAATGGCCCACAACTTCTTAGTGAATCCCGGAACACACTGTTCCGGGGAGCAAACATCGGATCCTGCTTTGGCACTGCAGGCGCGGCCGGCGCAGCGGGCGCAGCAGGCGCAACTACGGTGCTTGCGTTGGATGCGCGCGCTTGCGCATCTTCCATCGACTTCATACGACCTTTCATGTCCTTCATCCCATTAAGGATGGCCTTCAGAGCCACTTCCGGCTCAAAATCAGATTCGCCACCACTATCCATGGTAAAATCAATATCAATTCAAAAAATATACGGGCGAACAAACACGCCAACAATTCCACTAGCCCTCCGAAAGTGAGGGGACTTCCACTAGTATCCGGAACCGTAACCACACGAGAATTAATCACTCGAAAAAACGCAAGAAACCACTTGCACAAAAAACTTAAAACCAGCAGAAAATAACACTTCTAAATACACGAGTCCACTTGGGCTCATAGCCTGTTGGCACAGGCGACTAAGGTAGCTTGAAGTTGTGTACTTGGTTGGGCCGTAGCGGCTCTCAATAGCCGTATCCCGTAGTGTTGTTCTACTGCTCGAAGCTTGTCAAAATCAAAAGTCATATATATTAATCAAATATAAATGTTTTAAGTCTCTGACTCGAGCTTAATCTTCCTAAGCACTACTGACTTAAAACCTGTATACACCATACATACAAATGTTATCAGCCAATCCGTTTCCACCATATAGTTTACCTTGAAAGCCCATCATGGCTACACGGAAAATCAACATGATGTTCACCATCGATAATGAGTAGATAGGCGCAATAGTGATGATTTTGTCGTTTATTGTACACTGAGAAGTGGTTCTGATAAATGCCATAGGGGAGTCCCTTCAGCAAATGGAATACACTGAGGCTTTAAACTGATTCAGTCAGTTGGGTTGTAACATACCTTTCTACTATCCTCGATCTCAACGTGCGTGTTCTGAGAACGCTCTGAAGTATTTGTGAATCTATAGAGCCATTTATTGTAGACGCAAAAATTCTCGAGCGGGATCCGTTAAGCAAGGGCACACTGCCGGGCGGTGATGAGCGTTTGGTCGTTCATGTAAACTATTACTGAGAGGGCGATATACTGTCCTGGGAGAGTTGTCATTACATAGATTGATCTTTGAAACTGTGTGGAATCATATTTTTGTGGGGATGGGCCGAAGTGGGGGAGTGAAGGTTATTGGCTTATAAACTACTGTAATTTGTATAGGGATCCAATGTCAATGAGTCATGGTATCTGGACAGTGTTTTGATCCATGGATTATCCATCCTTAGTTGCGATACTATATCTGTCGTGTAACCTACACTACTTTGCAGTACCCAATTTTAGCTATTCTATTCTAGCGCCTAAATAGGTACGAAATTAGCATTGCTAAAGCTGAACATTACATTATTTCTATTTTTGGGTCAAACTAAACTGGTAAGATGCATATTTTCAACAATGTGAAAACCCAAGCCGTGGAACAAGAAATCGATGACCTATTGGATTAGGCGCTCGTTCAAAATATTTTAAGATCGGTTATCACGAAGTCTTTAGGGTTGATTAGTTAAGGACAATGGGGGTATCGCAGAGAACATTTGTTCGGATTTCTTCTCATCCTTCATCTTTACCACGATGTACTGACTCCACTACAGTGCGTGTGATAGCATGCTTCCAAGTTAAAGTAAAGTAGACGAAACAATTCGCGTACTATAAGAACGAAAAATAAAATCACCTTTATTCCACGTAAGTAATCCAACAAACGAAATATCCAGAGTAACATGAGCAGACCAAATCGTAACGTAAATACCAGTTCCACTTTCACACAAACAATATAATTCCACTTCGTGCCCCGCGAGAAACAAACGTACTATGCTGCGCATGTGTACTTATGTACTACATTTAGAATTCTGAAGTGACTATATGATAATTAAGTAAAAACCTAATCTAACAAAATGTATATATAAATTTGGGTAACAGCCAATTTCATTATGGGTGTTACCCAATTCCCTTTTACTGTCACAAATGCCCAAATACGTCCGACCCACGCACTGCGCGACCGAATTTTGTGTCCCTTCAACAACATTATCATTGGAAAGCTTATTATCTGAGCATCATCACAGATTTCGCAACATTACAGATTTTGTCCGACTATCAGATATGGGTGTTATATAGAGCGGCAACTTCCAGCTCAATGTTTTACCAAGGCTATCAGGCTGAAGGACAGTGTCCGTTGGGTGTGCACTGTATACAGCCGGGGAAAGGGGTAACGCATATTTGAGGGGTGCAGGCATAGCCGGGTGAAAGGGTCACGAATATTTCGTGGGTTGCAGACGACTCCAGGCCGATTAGGCGCGTCTTATGAGATTGGTATGGCCAGTCACTTTTGTCGGGCGGAGGTGGCGAGAAATGCGTTAATTGGTAAATAATCAAGCCCCGGGAGTGTCGTTTTCTCTTAAGGAATGGATAAAAACTAGATGCGGCCTACAAGCGGAAATTGTTGTAGACAAGTCGATCGGCTATGGTCGCCTTAATGCTCTCCTAGAACAGCACGGATGGAAGCTCCGCAATCAAGATATTAAAGAGGTCGGTGTAGCCGGTGCGTACACGCACGGTGCGGCTAGCGCACAGAGGAAGACTTTCCTTAAGCGGCGATGTGCCGCTACTAAGCCGATACGCCCTTGTAAAAGGACTTAGTAGGAGAGTTCTCTCCTACTCGGGGCCAAGATTTCCCTTGTGTGGAGAAGCGTGCCCAAAATGGCACGCTTCTGGTCAAGTTTCGTCAAGGCATTTGGTCTAATTTCGGATTGGTTTAAACAAGGTGGGCTTTTCAGCCTATCAGACTCAAGAAGTGTCAAGAACGCAAGTTTTGGTGAGTCACCCGACTTTGGGTATTTTACATATTTTTGTGTGGGTACATTTAGGGACTATAGGTTAGTAGTATTTTAGTTGTGGTTTTACCTTTTAGGACAGAGGTTATACCTTTAAGTAAGGAAATCTTTTAGCTTTCGGAAAAGTGGCTGAAACCTCTTCTGGTCTTGGTTCACACCACAGCTAGGGGTCGCCGTTCTTCCCTTTTCGTACACTAGTCGCCTCCGCCCGCCGCGGAGTGTTTGGTGGCAGAGGGTCGAATTATCCCCTCTCGCCCATTATACCCGGTCTGGACGCACCGCACGCGCACTTTGGCCCACCGGAAGTCCCTCGACGGGAGTACGATTTGACGATCTCAACACCTCAACTCAGGTACGTTTAGAACGTGCTATTCACGGGATTGGTCTTGGCGTGGAGATATCGTTTGTAGAGTTTCACGAGCATATTGGGTCTTTACACGGACATATTGGCTTGTTTTAATATTGGTTGGAAACTAGACCGGTTTTGGTCTTATTTCGTATTGGTCAGGGGCTAGACCGGAACGGTCGGTCTACCCTCTATTATTTCGTATTGGTCAGGTCTTGATCGTTTGGACGACGACCTATTGGAAGTTATCTCTTGGAAGTGTTTTTGGTCTGTTTGTGTCTGGGGTGAAGAGTTCCGCCCCAGAGATACCTACCCAGATCGGTCTTCTATATTCAATACCGCTTCGATCCAATCTGCGATCCCGATCCACCGAGTGTGTAACTAGCCCATTCCATCGGGTACACAAGGTGAGATGGACACTAAACAATCGGACCAAGTGGGTTCTGATGACGACCGATCGTCTGCTTGCAGCGGACGATCGGACCAGATCTCGAGTGGTGGTCCGCGGAGTACCCCCTCCGAAAGTTGGAAGGCTGGGCGCGATGGTGGTAGTCAGGTTATCGATGCTAATGTTTTCGATTTCGAACTTGACTCCACCACAATGGTGCGCGTGCCCGGATCACTTGGTGATCGTGGATATCACCGTGCTGATATTCCATCAAAAATTGGATTCGAAGATTTGAATGATTTGAATATGGAGTCGCTCTGGAGAGGACGTAAGGAAAGGCTATCGCCTTACGTTCTCGTTGTTGATAAAATGGCGATGTCCGATCTGGCCTGGTGGAGGACCAGATCGGGATTAATAAGTTTTTTCCTCCCCAAAAGGCTCCCACCGGAGCCAATCGGGACTATAGCAGGTCTTGCTATAGTTCCGGAAAGGATCAGGACCTTGGTCCTGATCCTATGTATATGAATGAAAAAATTGATGGAAAACCAAAAGATGAAAATTACTTGGAGGCTGACTGGAACGATCCGGTCTACCTCCCTAAAGTCCCCAAGGTACCCAATGTGCCCAGAAAAGGGATGGGAATGCAACCCGACGAAGACGACTTCGAAGAAAAGTCGAAGGTCGGGGATGAGGCTATCACCGAACAAGACCTGGACAAGATGTATTATGTTTTTGAATTGAAGAGATTTGTTCGCCAAAACCAGGTCTTTCGGGTGTTGGACCTCCATATCCCTGACCGTCTTCTCGGTCCCACTACCGAGCCGATCCAGAGTGATCGACCATTACTGCTCGTCAAGAATTTGGTGGCGATGTTGGCGGAGGTTGGCATTAAAATTCAGAACCCCGCCGGTGTCAATAAATTGTTTAAATTTGATTATTGGAGACTGGAGGCGTCGATGTCGGACCTCCACGACCGTTTGGTGCCACTGGTGGGGGCGGTTCTCCGCCCAACTCCCACCACGGCAATGAAGGTCGCCGAAGCCTCCACAGAGCTTGTTGACATTGTTTCCGATGATGAATCGATCTACCAGTCTCCACCGGCTTCTAACAGCTCATCAGAGTTGGAGACCGGTGTCGAGCGGATGACCATGGGGGTGGACCATGCCCGGTCTGAACAAAAAAGGTACATACGGCAGCAAGGGGCTGCTTTCCAGTCGGGGCCCCAGAGAGCCCCACAGGCCTCAGTTCCGCAAAAGGAGGGTATCAACACGTTGCCCATGACGCCAGCCAACGTCCAAGCCATGTTTGAGACGATGATGCAACGTTTCATGGAAGAACGGGTTAGACCACCTATGCGCCCACATGTCCAAGACCGGTCTACCTGTCAAGGTGTTAATGTTTGCAAAGATGTGGATATGGAATCGGTAACATCTATGGATAAGCCTATTAGAAGTGATAAACCAACCGGCAACGGAAGGCGCAAGCCGCAACCGGCAAGACCGCGTAGACCAAGCAAGACAAGTGACTGTGATATGGAGTCGGTCGGCGGTCTTGACGACCATAGTGGGTCAGATCGTACAGGCGCAGACAAGGTGCGCAAGGCTAACCTAGCCTCCACTACTGCCTACGACTTTGGATCTGCTGCGATTCCGCGCATCCGTATGGCCGCGACGACCGACCTCAAGGACTTCACCGGCAAGGAAGCTGATGAAGACCAGGCCCGGTATTGGTTCAGTCGTGTCAAGTCTGCGTTCCTGCGAGACCAGACCCCCAAAGGCGAACGTTGTTTAATCTTCCGGGATTTGTTAAAAATACCGGCTGCGAACTGGATTCAACAGTTGGGTCGGGGCGTCCGGTCTGACTGGGACCTGTTATGTGCGGAGTTTGAAGGTCAATATTGTAACTCCGGATTTTCAAGCGCCCGTAAGTACCACCATATGCAGAAGCGGGCCGACGAAACACCGATCGAGTATTTGCATCGGTTGAACGTGGCTGCACTTCGCGCCGGCATAACAATCAAAGAGAATAACCCGCCGAACGGTGCCGCCTTAGAACATGTGGGTCACTATATTAGTACCCTTGACGGTCAAGAACTGGCGGACCAGCTTACTCTACTGCGTCTTAAGGATGCGGGCGAAGTCGAACAGACCCTGCGGACGTTACAACAGTCGCGTAGTAAGAGAGCGAAGACCGCTGGTGGATCAGGTCGCTATCGTTCCAAGACCCAGACCGATCCGGTCAAGAGACCTTGGACCAGACCGACCCGAGCGGTCAAGGCAATTGTAGCTGATGACAGCACGGGGTCAGAAGGGGAAAGTGGAAGTCCATCCAGCCAGGAGTCATCGGATGAAGACCAGTATCGTTACGTCTATGTCGCGGGACCTGCCCCGAAGACCAAGTCGAAGTCCGACCAGGTGGACCGGAAGGGAAGGAACGGAAGCAAGTCCGATCCAGACCGACCTCGTCAGAAGTGCTACCACTATGGGTCGAGCAAACATGATGGTCCAAACTGCTGGAAGACGATGGTGTGCAAGAAGTGCAAGAGACGCGGCCACCCGACGGACCACTGCCTCTTCGTATGCAAGTCATGTGGAGAGATCCACGAGGCCGGCAACTGCAAGATTGAAGAATTTTTTTAACATGATGCGCAAGTGGTACGTGCCGGACAAGCACGCGGGGATGCTGCCGCCGGAAGCAGAAAAGATGTTAAACTAGAACGCTCGCCAGGTTGGAATCTGGATCGAGCCGAGCGTTCTACGGTTCACATCTATGCATATGTCGGCAAGGAGGATAAGACCGACAATACACGTTCTATTCCAAATTGCGTCGACCGAGACCATCCGGTCTACAGTCTGAAGACCGATGAGTACTCCCGGACTAAGGTGGTTATGCAGTTGGACTTGCTGCCTGGAGAATCCCGCGGATACTGGAAGTATCACGAGCCTGATAAATGGTTCAAGCAGGCGAAAGCCTGTGGCAAGATTAATAACCAGAAGGCGACGATGTTGTTCGACTCTGGAGATGAAGTATCGATAATCGACTCCGCCTTTGCTCGTAATGTCGGATGTCGTATAGACGATATCCAGAGACAAGAATGCGTCGGGATCGGCGAAAGCTCTTATATGACCGAAGGAAGAACGCGTGTGAAAATTACTTTGTCGGGATCGCTGGTCTACTTTTTCAGCGCTTGGGTTGGCAAGTTGGCTGGTCAAGACGCTTTACTAGGAATGGATTTCATGGTCCCAGCTGGTATTCGCCTAGACCTGTCACATGGAGTGCTTACGCTCCCGGATGAGGTCCAGGTCCAGTTGGCTGGTCGAAGACCTCTGTATGGTTCGTATACCGATCTGGTCCGGTGGGACCAAGACCTCACTATCCCAGTTGGTCGGTCTGCCGATACCCCGGTTGAGAAAGGTTTTCGTTCGAGGAAGTTGTGGTTGACCAGGGGCGATCGGTGGGTCTCGACCTTCGTAAAGAGTGCTGGTCGACGTGATTTTGTCCGTGTTACCAATATCGGTGACAAGCCGCTGACACTGGACAATAACACTATTGTCGGCATGTGGTTAGCAGAAGGGAAGGTACCAAGGAAGATGGGGTTCGTCTCGATTGGATCGAGGCGGTATGTCGAGTGGCAAAACCTGGCGTACCAATCGACCACCGATCTTATCAGCGATGATGGGTCGGTGGAAGAGGACACCTCACCTTTAGTGGAAAGACCAAGTTATGTCACCCCAAAAAAGATATTGGTCCGAAGAAAGGCGGCGCAGTCACCAGGAACGGTGGACCATCAAGTAGACGAGCCAAGGTTAGTCAACGTGGTGTCAGCACAAGACCAGGCGACAGCGGAGCAAGAAAAGGAAGAAAGGGAACATGAATTGCTAGGTCGGAACATGACGGTATTCCTAATCAGACCGATATAATTGAAGGACAGCCCGTCGATCAATACCACGGGCGTTCAGCCGGTCCAGATGGTCTAGGTGATATCACCCCAGAAGATGAACAAGTCTGTATACATGAAGGCGGGGAACAGTACATTCAGGAGCTGGAAAGCCAAGTGGAAGTCCTCCCTGAAGTGTCTGCCGACTCCCCCGAAGTTACAATGGATGATTTACAAGTGGGTGATCAAGACCTTAACAGTCCAGACCAGATCGAGCAGTTGAAGAACATCATATGGAAGAAAAGACATCTGCTGATCGAAAAGGGCAATGCCTTACCACCTGCAGCCCGTGGTGCGATTTGCGATAGTGACGTTGGAGATGCCAAGCCGATTGCTCATCGATGTCGACGCGTGGCGCCACAGTACCGGGAAAAGCTTTCTGATCTTATCAAAGGACTGTTGGCTACCAAGATTATTAGACCGTCGACCTCGCCATGGGCCTCGCCGATCGTAATTGTTATCAAGAAGAACGGCGTCGACATTAGGTTGTGCATCGACTATCGGCTGGTAAATCGGTTGACTAAACTCATGGTTTACCCGATGCCGCTGATTAATGATCTGTTGGAAGACCTCAACAAGACCTTGTGGTATTGTTCGCTGGACATGGCAAGTGGATTTTGGGTGGTCTCGATGACTGATCGAGCCCGTGAGATTGCCGCATTTGTGACACCGTTTGGTATTTTCTAGTGGAACCGTATGCCGTTCGGTCTGAAGAACGCACCCCAGATCTATCAAAGGTTGATAGACAACGCACTGTACGGACACTTCAAAATCAAGACCGATCGGGACCCTGCCGAAAGTTATGATGTGTTTACATAGGGTGAATCCGATCGAGAAAGAAGACCGTCCGTTCTAGGGAGGCGGTCGTACATCGACGACATTCTGATACCTGCCTCGTCATGGAACGATCTGTGCGAGAAGGTTGAACGATTGTTGGAGACATGCGACCGCTGGAACCTATCTATCAGCGCCGTGAAAAGTTTTTGGGGTATGTCCAAGGTCGCCTATTAGGTCATATGGTCTCGAACAATGGTCTAGAGGCTAATCCTAAGGACCTGGATTCGTTAAGCAACCTCCCGTTTCCCAAGTCTCTGAAGGCAATGCAGTCCTTCCTAGGAAGTTTAAACTACTACAGCCGCTTCATCGAAGATTTTTCTATCTACGCGGCTGCGTTGTATGAGCTCCGGGAAGTGGACTACCATATGTTGCGCGAAGAAGACCGGTCAACTTTACATGGGGGCGCCGACTCTGGTCTTGCTGCAGATTGTCCGCAAGTGGAGGCCGAAGATCATATGAAGCGTGCAAAGTTTGCTTTTGGTATGTTGAAGGCTAAGATGGTGACGGCACCGATTTTGAAGCATTTCGATCCCGAAAAGGTCCCGACCATTATTGTATATGCTAGTCAGTGGGCCATTTCAGCCACTCTAGTACAAGATCATGATGGTGTGTACCATCCGGTCACGTTCACGAGCAGAACGCTGAAGCCAAATGAAGTGAACTATGGAATTGTCGAGAAAGAAGTTCTGGCGTTGCTACGAATTCTGGATGTGTGTTACAACCTGCTGGTCGGCCGACCTATAAAGGTCCTGTCAAAGCGGTCTACTTTGGACTGGCTATTATCAGCCAGTGGGGTGGACGGACGTCTAGGCAGATGGTCTGAACGGGATAATTCCGTTCCGCAGCTTTAAGCTGTCTCGACTCAAACGAAATCACGCGTTCCCGTCCCGCATCGTCTGCTTGTAACAAAGCACATCCGATTTCGAAATCGGAGGCGTCGCAGACGACGCTAAATGTTTTCCCAGGATCTGGGAGAGCAAGAACGGGGGCTTTCAACAAGCTCCCCGTAACCGCTTCGAAAGCAGTTTGGTGTTTGGCCTCCCGGCGATCTTGTCGCAGTGGACCCTCGAGGTCGTTAAGTGCACCAGGGGCGAGGAAGAGATATTGGGCACATTATCTGCCAGTATCACCCCTCGGTCTGAAGTGGACGAGCATTAATAGCGATTGCCCCGAGGAAGCAACTTCGGCAGTCAGTTTCGAGACCGTCACCGACCGTTGACTATGATGAAGAGCTCTTGGTCTTAAGTTTTGACGGATCGGCAAGCGTGAAGAAGAAGGTCGGCGCCTATAGCGCCATAGTGTGGAAGTTGCCACAATGGTCTATAGTTGCAGCCGCTGCTGATTTCACGCCGGATATTACGGTTAACGAGGCGGAGTGCCGAGGTCTACTTCTATGTCTGGACCTGCTGTCGTCGCAAGAGAAGGGGCGAGTCATCATATGTGGTGACTCGAACCTAGTGATCAGGCAGGTCACCGGAGAGATCGACTGCAAGGCCCCACGACTAAGGACGCTAAATGATCGAGAAATGAAGGCATTGAAAGACCGTCCCAACCACGAGTTGTTGCACGTGAAACGGGACTGGAACAGAAATGCCGACTACCTCGCGACCAAGGCCATGCAAGACCAGACCGGGGCTACGATCACCGAGGAGGCCGTTCTTGATAAATTGATGAATATAAACAGGCTCCCCGAGGTGATCGGACCCAAGAACGCTCCGGACCAGGTGCATGTGATGGTCGCGACTAGACCGAAAGCTCGGAAGTCCCACCAACCGTTCCCGAAGGAACGGTTGAGTGAATCTGTTGTGCAACGACTAAGGGCAGAACGGATCCTCAAGGCGCAGGACGAAGAAGAATGGATTGTGAATTTGAAGACCTACCTGCGCGGTGAATTGTCTAAGTTGACGAATGGTCAAGCGAAAGAATGTTCCAAGATCGAAGACATTTACGAAGTGGATGAGGATGGTTTACTATATTACTGCCGCGATGCCGACCAAGACAGTGCAAACCGGGACCGATTGGCGAAATTGATGATACCTGAGTTGCTGCAGCCGGATGTACTCCATCACTACCATGTGAGTCTAGAAGGGGGACATCAGGGCATAGGCAGAACGTTTCACAAGATCAGGTCCCACTTTAACTGGAGAGGTCTTTTCCTAAGTGTACAGAAATATGTGGGTTGTTGTACGGATTGCGAGACCGGAAAGGGTAGACCGGTAATCAAGGGGCGATCGCCCGGAAATATCGAAGCTACCTACCCTTTCCAGGTCATAGCGATGGAACATATGCCGTCGCTGCCTAAATCGACATATGGCAATACTGAGTTGTTGATCTGGGTAGACCTGTTCACCGGTCTAGTTATTGCGAAGGCAAGTGCGTCCCGGTCTGCCGAGCAGATCGCCAAAAGTTACGAAGAATGCGTGTTCCGAAGGTTCGGCGCCAGCGAGGTCATCAGACACGACCGAGAACCCGGTTTCATGGCCGAGGTGTTCCGGTCGCTTAACAATATGCTGGGCCAGAAACAGAGCGCGACGATGGCATATCGTCCGCAAGCGAATGGATCGGCAGAACGTATGGTACAAACTATTACAAGAGCAATCAAGATGTTCGTTGCCGATCCAGCGAGATTGGGACGAATACGCAGAAAGGCTGGTGTTTGCACTCAACTCGTCGACCGATCGGGTCCGAGGAGAAACGCCTTTTTATCTTGCGTATGGATGGTACCCCCGGTCCTATCTTGAAGCCGCGATACCTATTGGCTGCACTCGGACCCGCGATCGTGATGCTCGACGTTGGCGCATGCAGGTCCAGAAACATTACCAGCATGCAAGAGAAATTGTCAACGGAAGGTTACGTCAAGCTACACAATACCGGGCAGACCGGAACAACGACCAGGTCCAACCCCACGGTATAGAACCAGGGGAGAGGGTATGGTAGTACCTAGACCGAGTGAAGGAGGGCTATGCGAAGAAGCTGGCTCACATGTGGCACGGTCCTTTCCGTGTTGCCGAGCTGATTGGTGAACACGCTGCCCGTCTAGTAACAACCGGCACGGACTACAAGGTCCTCCCGATCGTACATGTGTCCAAGTTAAAACTGGTCCGAGAATTTCCTGATCGTCCCAAAATGCCCTGTCTAGTAGACGAGGCAGAACGGTTTGATTTCGATGAAGCATTACTGCCGGAGGACAGTTGGGAACGACCGCTAGAGAAGGACGAATTTGAAGTGGAAAAGGTCTTAGATGTCCGTTCGGTCAAGAAGACCAGGTTCGGCCGGACCCAACGAGAATATATGGTCCGATGGAAGGACCATGATGAAACAACTTGGATCGATGAGTCCGACCTGAACTGTGGAGCACTATTACGAGAATTCGAACGGGACCGAGTCAGTCGGAACCGTTTCGCAGTGATGCAGACCCATGAAGACCAAGACCAAGACATGCAGTAGCATCGGTCTTCCCGACCGACGTGAAGAGGTGGAAAGTCTTGTGCCTCGTGTATTGTGTATTGTGAATATGTGACGAATTGGAATAGTGGAGTGACGAACGTGGATTGTTTTCTCGCGATGTAAGTGGAACGGTTGGTGATAACGTGTCTAGTGCAACTCTGGAGAAAGTGGTGGAATTAGCTCAAGTGATCTGATGACCGAACATGTGAAAAAGAACGATGATATATATTAAGTGTTATCTGGTCGACTACTTACGACCTCACTCGCCATCACCCCACAGACGGCCGACGGTCAACGACGGATGCTTTTCAACTTGGTCCTGGTACTGGTTACGCCAAGGTTCTTGTTGGTCTAGTTGGACCAAAGCAGACCGGGCCAGGAGCTGCTTGGTCAGGGTGGACCGGCGTAAACAACCGATCTTCCCTGGCGACCACGGCAAAGTATCCTCACGCGTTCGTGGCGGAAGGGAAGAACTGTCAATTTCCACGTTGGCCAACAAAGCATCTTTGTGGAGCTTGTACGTCTCAGGCAAGACCGTAGGTGTTGACTTTGTCGACGCATGAGGTGGTGGAACGCCACCATGCGGACCGGTCTTCTTGGTCTGCTCCGAAGTCGATGCAACTTGAACAAAACTTTCATGTGGACTTGTTCGCGACTTGGTTGGGATGGGGTCAGCAAACTCCGAATCACCGGAGTCTTCGCCGGAGTCATCCCAGGACGAGACCTCTGAATACTTGGCATGGTCGGCACGAGGGCGCGAGGGCGCTTGAGTTTTGGCAGGGTTGCAGGCATCACTCCAATCCAATCTTGGACTCACGAGAAGCGCCTGCGTCTTGGCTCGCTTATGGGGCAACGCACGCTTCCCACTAGTTCGGGGTCGCGCGCCATGCCCCGCTCCCTCGAGCCACCCGGCGTGCTTGCGCGCTTCTTGGAATTTTGTAAAATATTGGACTGTGGAATTTTAGCCAATGGATGGCGCCGGTCTTGGTCCTGGTGCAAGTCGACCAGGGCGGCCGGCGCAGATCGGTCTACGCTGGAGGCAGAAACCGGATGCCGACGAGGACGCAACAGGTCAACCAAGCGCTGATGACATTATTTTAATACCTCCCGACGACCTTTCGCTTCCTGCGTCCAATCGTTCGACTTGCGTTCACAAGACCGTACCTCCTCGGTCTGGTCTTGAATCCAAATTCTGAGCTCCGTGAGACGCCTCTCGAGGTCGTCGCTTTGAATGCTCAACGTGGTCTGGTCAAGCAGGTCTTCTTCTTGCTGCTGTTGGACCAGCACAAGCTGCTCCCGAAGATGAAGCTGATGAGCCTCCAAGCGGGTCAACCTATTGCGCGCGTTTATTAGTCCGGTCAAAATCTGAAGCAGCTGGAGGTCATGCGTGTTCGACTGGCGATCGGCGGCAAGCAGGGCATTGATCGCATTGCTGATGCCAGGAGGTATACGGGTTGGAGGTATACGGTCTGAAGACAAACGAAGGTTAGAACAGGTCCAAGGTGAAGACCGGACATTCATGCTTACGTTGTGTCGCCTGTTGAGCAATCTGCTCCTGGAGACGTGCGATCTCTTCAAGTGCGTCTTGAAACTGCGCGTCGGTCCCGGTCTGATGCCCTGCCGATGTCTGAGGTGCAGTAGAACGATGGGAGCTGCCAGACCGGACCGACCGGACGGGCGAAGTGACATGCGATGACGTGGTATGCGAGGTGCCTACAAGAACGGTCGTTAAGGAAATACAAGAAGGTCAAGTCCAGCAGTGCAAGTACCTGGAACGGATGAAGAAGATGGTTGCTCCATGTCGGAAAAGTCTGAATGACCAAGGTTTAACTGAATTTGATGGACGAGGTCAGACCGTTGTCGTTGTGCGACACGGTCTGACTCGGGGGCGGCTGAGGAGAAGCGTGCCCAAAATTTGGCACACTTCTGGTCAAGTTTTGTCAAGGCATTTGGTCTAATTTCGGATTGGTTTAAACAAGGGGGGCTTTTCAGCCTATCAGACTCAAGAAGTGTCAAGAACGCAAGTTTTAGTGAGTCACCCGACTTTGGGTATTTTACATATTTTTGTGGGGGGACATTTAGGGACTATAGGTTAGTAGTATTTTAGTTGTGGTTTTACCTTTTAGGACAGAGGTTATACCTTTAAGTAAGGAAATCTTTTAGCTTTCGGATACGTGGCTGAAACCTCTTCTGGTATTGGTTCACACCACAGCTAGGGGTCGCCGTTCTTCCCTTTTCGTACACTAGTCGCCTCCGCCCGCCGCGGAGTCTTTGGGGGCAGAGGGTCGAATTATCCCCTCTCGCCCATTATACCCGTTCTGGACGCGCCGCACGCGCAATTTGGCCCACCAAAGGTCCCTCGACGGGAGTACGATTTGGCGATCTCAACACCTCACCTCAAGTACGTTTGGAACGTGCTATTCACTGGATTGGTCTTGGCGTGGAGATATCGTTTGTGGAGTCTCACGAGCATATTGGGTCTTTACGCGGACATATTGGCTTGTTTTAATATTGGTTGGAAACTAGACCGGTTTTGGTCTTATTTCGTATTGGTTGGAAACTAGACCGGTTTTGGTCTTATTTCGTATTGGTCAGGAACTAGACCGGAACGGTCGGTCTACCCTCTATTATTTCGTATTGGTCAGGTCTTGATGGTTTGGATGATCGACCTTTTGGAAGTTATCTCTTGGAAGTGCTTTTGGTCTGTTTGTGTCTGGGGTGAAGAGTTCCGCCCCAGAGATGCCTACCCAGATCGGTCTTCTATATTCAAGACCGCTTCGATCCAATCTGTGATCCCGATCCACCGAGTGTGTAACTAGCCCATTCCATCGGGTACACAAGGTGAGATGGACACTAAAAAATCGGACCAAGTGGGTTCTGATGACGACCGGTCGTCTGATTGCAGCGGACGATCGGACCAGATCTCGAGTGTTGGTCCGCGGAGTACCCCCTCCGAAAGTTGGAAGGCTGGGCGCGATGGTGGTAGTCAGGTTATCGATGCTAATGTTTTCGATTTCGAACTTGACTCCACCACACAGCTTAAACACCTCATTGTTGCCCTTCTCAGAAAAATGCAGTCCAGCAACAAAATATGTTTTGCGGACGGTTTCATCAGGGTAAGTTGTGTTGAAATATGTGTGCAACTTCAGCACGTGAACATTATCGGCTGCTGCTAACTCAACAAATGTTTTGGCATATTTAGCTGCTGACGCATTGCTGCGATAATTATGACGCACCGGGTCGGTGACGCACGGCGGTGTGATCAGCAGCACCTGACCATAAGAAGTCAGTAATGGTTGCACCATGTACAGAATCTTTTGCAGTTTTCTCGATAGTCTTGTAAAGACACATACTAAGTATTATCAGGCTCATGCTCCAGTACTGCGCCGTTATCTCCGACGAAAATCGTACCGAAAGACGCTGAATACTCAAATTCAAACTCTCGAGATCTTGAGAGTAGGAAGGCATTGCTTGACCTAAAATCCATCTGATTAAAACATGAAAAAATGCTAGAATTATTAGCAATAAAAATGATACACAACTCAAACTGACTTAGAATTGTAGCCCGAGAGACCGCGATTGAAACAGTCGACAGAGAGTACGTAGTGTTACTGCAATAACGTAACAAATAAACTCTTGCCAGGGTCCCCACATTGCTCCGTGACGGAATCACCGATGAAACAAAATACCGGCCGACGCTTGCAGGTCTGCGTGAGCACCATCAGGATAGATTTTAATCGTAGACGAGAGACTTCAAATCACCTGCTCAGAATGATCAAGAAAGTAATGTATGTGAATTTCAATCTTTCCTATCTCAAAGTTGAATTCGAATAAAATTAATCTCGCTCATTAGGGGGGTTCAAAACTAGCGTTTTAAGGTCAAAATACGATATCGAAATCAGCATGATGATTTCGTTTAAATCTTGCTGATTTGACTCGTAATTATAATCGTAAATCCGGAGGTACCCTGCTGATTTCAATCGAGAAATCCTGCTGATTTGACGTAAAACAAATATACCCTCGTATCCTGTGAACCGGACGCGGACACGCAACTATCCCGTAACATAGCAAAGAAGAACACAACGAAACACAGCAACAACAACAACAACATCGACAGCAACATGGACGATAGCACAAATTCGATCCAACAGGACTTCCAACTAAACGTCCCTGTGACTTGGGAAGCGACGTTATGTGTTTTAAAAGAGGGTTGGGAGGGTGAGACGCAGGAACCGGCCCAGAACGAAGACAAGCTGTACCTCGTCATGGACTATTATAACGGCGGCTCGCTCTTCTTCCACTTGCGCAAGTCACGCAAGTTTTCGGAAAAACGCGCGCGCTTCTACGCCGCGCAGTTGCTCATGTTCATATCCCACTTGCACGAGCTCAATATTGCGTATCGGGAATTGAAGCTCGAGAATATTCTCATGGACGACAAGGGATTCATTGCGCTCACGGATTTTGGGCTCTCGAAGGAGAATGTGGACGTCCCGGACGGCGCCAAGACGTTCTGTGGCACGGCCGAGTTCATTGCGCCGAAATTACTCAAAAGCTTTCCCTATGGCAAAGCCGTCGACTGGTGGGGCTTTAGCAAGCTCCTGTATGAAATGATGACGGGCCAGACGCCGTTCTTTGACCGCAATCGGAAGCGCATGTCCCACAACATTTTACACCGCGACGTGGTGTTTACGCAAGCCTTCTTGGAGGATGCCAAGGATCTCCTCACGGGCTTACTGTGACGCGACCCTGCGAAGAGATTAGGCTCGGGCCCCTCGGGTGTCCAGGAGATCATGGACCATCCGTTCTTTGCGAGCATTGACTTTGAAAGGTACTCAAGCGCGAGGTCGAGCCGACGTTCAAGCCCGTCGCGAATAGCGAAGCCGATACGGGCAACGTGGCCTACATTTTCACACGCAAAATGGCGCGGGATTCGCCCGTTACGCAGGAGCTCGGCGCGACGCATTTGGCGCAAGCGCACTTTGACGGCTTCACGTACATGCCTGGGAACGAGCATATCAATTAAGAACACGCACACGACGCGGGAAAAACAGGCCACAAAGCGCGGAGCAAGCACCCTGGAGCACGCAAAAACAATTAGACGAGAGACTATGCTCCTGTGGACGGAGCGCAGCAGCGACACGTGTGTGAGGGGGGGGAAGCTTAAGTCAAGGAAACAACAGGAGGAAGAGGAGGAAGAAAAATAAAGTGTCCGACAACGCTCGGTCGGGAGTCTTGGCGATTGATGAGCTTTGTTGGATTCAGACCCCAGACAAGCAAGAGAAAAGAACGAGGGACGACGCGACAGGGGCGAGAGAGCCGTGACGGTGTGTTGTTGGGTTCGAAGAAACGGAAAAGAGTCGCCACGACGAGCGCGAGAAGGGTACGCGCCTTGAAAGTGGCAGTGTGTGTGTGGATGCTGTCGCCCACGTCCGTACGTACGCCTTCCATCCTGCTCGTACGCTCGCCAGTTATAGTTTTAGCATTTTGCCAAGTGACAGGAAAAAAACGAGAAAATGAATATCCAACTACTACGCTGTCAAGAGTTCCAGTCGAAGTGAGTCAAAGTCCTTCTTTAACTGTACGAGCACGTCAAGATGAGAGACACACACAACATCACATCACGTGGCTGGCTCCTCACTAGACTATACAGACACTGACGATAAAGTGTCCTTACTTGATTTTCATTGCCTTGAAAGACGGGA
Source organism: Peronosclerospora sorghi (assembly GCA_026184515.1). NCBI lineage: Eukaryota > Oomycota > Peronosporomycetes > Peronosporales > Peronosporaceae > Peronosclerospora > Peronosclerospora sorghi. Next base: position 3,675,606 of record CM047582.1, read on the forward strand.
ACGAACCTTTGTCTCTTAAATATTTTATTTTTCCCTGTGGAAACTTGGATTGTTACTCAGTAACGTGACAATAATAGAAGGGAATTTTTCTGCTGATTTTGAGGCTAGACTCCTGCTGATTTCGTTAAATTTAATTAACGAAATCAGCTACCTTTAGAGGTTGCTGATTTTGTTTAGATCCTGATGATTTCACTTTAATTATAACGTTTATTTTACAAAATCAGCAGACCTAAATCAGCAGCCAATTTTCCTAGGTGTGAACCCTCCCTATTAGGGGGTTTCAAACTTGATTTTGGCGCAACAACAAATACGACGGTATTTCACCCTAAATACGACAACCAAATACGACGAATTCACGATCAGAAATACCCATTTTCAAACCTGACACACCTGTCGTATTTCCCTCCGCCAATTCGTCGTATTTCCGATCTCCCTTTTTGACACACACTTTCGCACATCACACTCACTTGCCTTCGCCCCGTCTATCGACCAACCACACAAGCTCCCTCAGAAGCAGCTTGTCTGAATGCTCTGCCGCTACACATATTTGTCAAACGCGTTTTCCTGTACGTACATAGCGGCAGCCTCGGCTTATGCATATGATAGAACGACTTCAAATCCGAATAGATTGCACGTTTTTGTTAGAGCTACGAGCTAAGTGCACTCTGTGCTTACGTAGAAACACTACTTCTCCAAAACTATCCCGAAATCCCCTTCGCGGTCATGACTTCAAGATTAGATAATATCTGGATAAAATAAGCATCCATCAATAAACCAGATGGAATCATCCTAAGGCATCAAATATTTGTGTAATATTAATGAGCGCAGGTTCAATTTACGGCACGTCCACCAGTTACATTACTTCTTTTAGTTTTAATTAATCTGTGTGTACCCTGATTATTGGTTGTGAGAGTGTTTAATCAACTCGGAGATAATTAGACTTAGCAAGGGATTCGGAAAACATAAATAACGGCCCGGTACGATGAATTTAGAATGAAACCTCACCAGACTAGTCCCCGAACTCATAGTAGTAGCTAGTTATAACTTCCATATCGTGAAATAAGCAAGACTTATAGTCCAGCCGGAGCCACGTATACGAGAAAACTAGGCGAGATTATTACAATTTGGCGTTTTCAACAATGGCTACCGCGTCCTCGCTGAATAAGAACCGTTCGAAAAAGATGCATCTGACTAAAGAGGATCTCCATTACGTATTATTGTGGCTTGAGCATACCCTCAATTTTGAGAAGTGCTTCGGTTCGGCGAGAAAGACCACTTTCGGTAAAATTACTACAAAGAAGGACGGCTTTGCCGCCATGGCAGAATATATCACCGAAGCGAGCAAAGGGCGTCTTTGTTGACTGCAAACGCGATGCGGGATCGCTTCCAAACGTACAAGAGGCGCTACACCAAGGCGAAGGACTACGAAACTTCCACCGGGGCTGCCATCAGTTCAGACGATTAGAAGAAGGGGATCCACAGCCTCTCCCAGAAGCTCAATAACATGTGTCCGTGGTACGACAGAATGGACGCCCTCTTTGGCGAAAAGGCCAACGTCACCCCGCTAGCTACCTTCGATTCAGAGCTCGTTGCCGGCAGCGACGACGAAAGTGAAAGCCGTGTTCCCGCTGATGCAAACCTGAACAACGGTGCCGAACTCGATCGACCCATATCTGTCGACAACACGACATTGCCGGACAATGCCGACGACGAAGACTTGCTCGCGCAGGAGAACGACTCCTCTAGGTGTACCGTCTTTGACGACAACAACAATTACATCGCTGAATTTCCTGAGCTTCCTGCCCCACTCACCTCGGCTTCGTCCGACGGGGGGGAGGATGAGCTTCATGTTAGTCGCCGGCTTCAGAAACGGAAAGCTCCGGAGTCAACCGATTCGCGTACTCCCAACGTCGCTACTCCCCCGCCTGCGTCCCGATCCCATGGATCGACGCGGACACGGAAGAAGGACGCCCGCAAGGCTCCTCCATCGCTAAATGCTGGTACCTCTCAGGTGGCAAACCGTAACGCTTTTGCACTGGCGTTCAAGGAGGCCGCAAGTGAGGTCAAAAGGTAAGCATAGAAGCGAGAGGACTGGAACTGAACCGTTCAAAACGACAAACTAAGCTACGGTTTACTCCTTTGCAGTCCAGGAGAGGATCGAAGCGGCGAGGCTACAGTGGGAGCACGAGAAGTTGGATAAGGAAATGGCCGCCAAGAAAGAAGAATTGGCCGCCCAGGAAAAGAATAAACGCACGGCGCTTGTCGCGACTGCTTTCGAGCGCGGACTCTCTTTAGAAGAGACCAAAAAGTTTCTCGACCTAATTTAGAATAGAGACTACATCTTTAGAGCGCAGACTCTCGTTAAAAAAGAGAAATAAATTCCTTGACCTAATTCAGACCAAAGACTAGAGGTTTCATTATTATCTTGTTAACGGAAGAACGCCGCGAGTATAATTTATTTCTAGAACGGTGCGCTTTATATCATCCCGCAATTGTTGAGCGTCCGCACTTGCTCCGATCACGCCCTCTGCGGTCCTACGTCGGCGCTGTCCTCCTCCTCATATCTTTCAGCCCACGCATCACCAATACGCACAAGCATATTGTGCAGGACAACACAAGCTGTGGTCCACGGTACCAAGGCCTGCATATCTTTGGAGAACCGGATCTGAATTTGTATTTCTCGAAGTGACGACCAACAGGACTTGAGGATGCCGATCGTATGCTCGTTTCGCACACGCGACTTGGCAAGGCAGAAGTTGAATTCTGCGTTTTCTTTCAAGTTTGCGGCGGGGGATTTATACGCCGGTATTACTGTTCGGGACATCGAATATGCCGAGTCCGCAAGCAGATACTCGCCAGGAGCGAAAAACCTGTTGGTACATCTGCATATGGCCATTTTCTAGTATACAGTGGAGTCCGCGCAAGAACCAGGGCAGCCTACGTGCATGGCCGTGATCCGTCGGTCATTATCACAAACGACCTGCATGTCTACGGAATACCTGGTAGTAGGTCAGAAATATGGTTTAGAGAAACGGACCGTGAAGACGAGAGTATCTCACCTTTTTTGCGATCCCAATACGTTTCCGCGTCTAGTGCAGGGCGCTGCGCCAGAGGGATGTTCGTACCGTCGACAAAACCAACGCAGCCAGGAAATCCCTCTTCTCGGAGAACTCTAATGATCTCAGAGCGCCGCTCGGCTGAGGGCCACGTCAACCACTGCCTTCTGTGCACGAGGAGGGCCTCAATGACCCTTTTGGTAAAAAGGCAGACGGTGCCAGAGCCAATTCCGAATATCCTCTGGATTTGTCCAATGCTCGCGCCATTACCGTTTTGGCCGAGGCGTGCCAGTGCAACCGCCAACTGCCAGGTAGGTGAGGTCTGCGGGCAAGCAGAATTATTGTAGAATATCGGGTTGTCTTCGATCAACCTCAGAAGCGAGATGAATCCCACTCGGGACGTGCGCGTGATTTGCCGAAACTCGGGCTCAGACAGCGTCATAAAGTAGTTGAGGACGAAATCCTGGTATCTATACCGCGGTTCCCGCTCGTTGAGATATCGGGAGGCGCAAAGCAGCGTGTAAAAATTTCCGGCGTCTTCAAGGAGATCCTCGTCGTCGTCGAGAAACGCGAACGCGCATAGCTTCTGAAGATCAGAAAGCACAGCTTGTTTTTCAGACGTGAAGGGCATTCTTAGCGGCTAGGTTGAAAGAGTCGTCTGTGAATAAATAACTAGTATTAATAAGGGAGACAGGCATAACTCTTAAAGGACGCAAAGGGAAGTGGGAGGGCAGAAGGCGTGAACGAAGATGGGGATAAGGATTTGGGGAGTGGAAATGCCCCGTGTCGTATTTGTTAGTGAAATACGATCGCATTTTGGAAATACAGCAGGTCCAGAGGCGGTGTATCGTATTTCCATGTCGTATTTCACCCAAATACGACGTAAATTGGCTAAGTTTGAAACCCACTATTATCTAGTTTTTGGTCTTGTATTATATTACTGCTCTTCTTCGTAAGTAAGAACACAAATCCACTTTCGTGGTCGAGAGACCTTCTGAAGATCTAACATGCATTGGTAGGGATGCAAGTGATGAGGGTTTGTTTTCCACATTCGGGAATGCTGTCGAGTCTCCTCACCGATAATTACAAGGCCGTCTTCATCCAGGTAATGATAAGAAAGAAAAGAGTTGAAATGTACAAAGGCTCGTCGTTTGTTTATGTACCCAATTCCGGTAGTCATGCTCGTTCAGCTGCGTCGACAAGTATATCGCAGAGGTACTCGAGTACAAGAACGTGTTCTTGAACGAATATGCTTTGACCCTTCCTTACCTCTATATGTTGGGCCGTCTCGCGGAGACTTTGTGCGACATCCCAAAGAGTAGTTGTATTAGTACGTTTCGTCTCCACTTTAAGATGGTGGACGGGGAAACAATCTATACGACTGTACATGGGGCCTTGCCACTAAAAGCACCAGTGTTTGAGGATCCGGTCGAGTTTCTCACGTCCAGTTTCTGCTATATTCTTCTCTATCTGAGGATGATACCGGTTACAAACGACAGGGTATCGCTCGCGGAAAGAATATTGCTAGCAACTATTGATAGGCAATCGCTCGACGTTGTAATGTTGTGCATAGGTTATTCCTTGCAAGATCCTCTCATGAGACCCCGCCTTCTCAAAAGGATATGAAATGTACATCCGGGACAATGCGTACGCGATCGCGATATAAAGATCCTCTCGGTTACTCTGACAGAATAGTAGCACGTTGCAGAATTAGGTCCGGTTCGGATAAGACCTTAATTAGCTACATGTGGCCCCCTTATAATGATAGTGAGGTTCTACGAGACCTCTGTCAACTCAAAGACGCATAATACATCCATCCTGCCTTCACGAACAACCGGGGAGTGTCACACTGCTACCATGGGCGATTGTGCTTGTTTATCCTTCACGCATAGTCATCCCGTGGAATTCGACACATACCATAAGAACGAGGAGTACCCTCGAATGCAACGACGAAGATCCTTCCACATTCGTCGATGTTAGGATCACTCCTGCACGTATAACAACCGTCTTTGTGTCCTACAACCTTTTCGATCGTCGTGTCTCGATAGTTGTGACGATTGAGAAGCGCAGTTCGGCAAGGGGTTGAATTTCTTCGAAGAAAACGCCATTGGCAAGTATAAGGAACACATACTCCATACAAGAATACAATAGCCGACGGATTTCCATTGATGTGGGTTCCGGATCATCCTTATGCGCGCTCGAAGAATGAATAACAGGGAACTCATTACATCTTCCGGCTACATTTTCAAGCCTGGACTGCTTGGAGAGGTTGTAGAAGGATAAGTAATTATAATGTTACAATACGCCCGCACTCACAAGTCAATACGTGTTGAATTATTTGAAGCCATTTTGTCCTACGTAACGACAGCACGCGTTTTACAACTTGATGTTGCTGCGGAACGCCCGGGCAATTGGCATTTGATCCAGCAGCAGACTCCGTAACGGCTCTGGTGGTTGTTCCAACGGTAGGAAGTTGTCCACTTTGCCACGGCCGCAGCACATGGTGTAAAGTGGGCTTGCAAGGGTTGATCCAGGACCCTTCACGCGCTCCTCAATCCCATGGAGCGCCCGCAGTTCTCGAAGCAGACGTTATCCCAGTTGAGCAAAAAGTGCATCGAGGCTGAATTTGCGGGGATCTTCTGACGTGCAAGGGGTAGTACCGGCTTAGTGGCTCACAGGCGTCCTCCTGAAGGTGCCGTGCACGCTGAGAACGTCTTACCGCTGCCTGAGCTTGCCGTCATTGTTCTTGTTCTTCTTGTGTTTTAAGAACACGTTCGTGAGCACGCCGTTTCCGAGCGAGTCAGATTCGTTGTTCTTGTTTTTCTTGCGTCTCAACAGCACCTTGTCGAGCATGCTGCTCCCGGACCAGTCGGTTTCGCCTTGAATGTTGTGCGGCCGTCTCAAGAGCACGTTCTAGATTGCCGCTCCCGAGCCATTCGGATTCATCTTTCTTGTTCTTCTTGTGTCTCAAGAACAAGAACACGTTCTCGAGCACGCCGCTCCCGATACAGTCGGTTTCGCCGTGATCTCGGACTCTCTGTGCGGTGGCATTGGGGGGGGGAACTGATGCGGGAGCAGACAGGGAAGGCTATATTGCTATAAGCGCAATATAGCCTTCCCTGTCTGCTCCCGCAATAAAACCGTACTTACAGAGAATCGTTTCTATATGCGCTACTTTTGTAATATTTGTAATAACCAATAGGGGGTGTCAAACCTCAGATATTTTTAGTCGATAAACCGGGGGTTCGAATACGATTACACGGGGTTCAATTAGAATTATTTGTACCTATAAAAGTTATCAGTCGCCTCCGGAGGTGACCGATACGATTAGAGTAATCGAACCCGAAAACTCGGAGTAAGAAGTAAAAGTGCTCTGTTTTGAAGCGCACCGCTGATTCTTTGCTATCTTTGGCTTCACCCGACGCCAGGGTTCCGGCCGCCGTCGCTTTCGGACGTGTCATGGTTGTATGGTTGTGTGTGGTTGTGAGGTTCTCAGGGTGTTCTGTTCCGCTGTTGTTTACGCCACCGTGTACGCCAGCACCGATAACAGTTAATCCAACCCCCTCCCCCCGTCTTATAGGATGGGCACTCAAGGTTTGTAAGGGTCGATCAGGGCAACCCCAGGTTCAAATTATTTGTACAGATAAACTCGGGGTAACAAATACTTTTATTTGTCTGGTTGACCCGAGGCTTGACACCCCCTAAAGGGTAAGGTCGAATTCATTCAGGTCCGACTAATAATAGTCTGTTCGACTTCGATTAGGTACGGGGTCGCGACCATCATTCTGTTGTATACATAGATCAAGATATTCGATTAAGTACGGGAGCGAGCGATCGTATGACGCAGTATGCCCCGCCCGCGTGGAGTCCCTCGGGGCGCAATGTCTTCGGCCTCTACCTCGAGGTCATTAAAAGCGGTGTCGTGGTCGAAACGATCGCCTTGCCTCGCCCCACTGCTCGCAGTTATACCTTCGTGGGGCGACTCGCGACGGCGTGCGACGTGGTGCTCGTGCATGCGTCCATTTCGCGCGTCCACGCCGTGCTCCAATTCGACGCCCAGGGCGCGCTCTTTCTCTACGATCTGCGTAGCACGCACGGCAGTATCGTGAACAAGAGACGCATCCCGGCCGAAGCGTTCGTGCGGCTCGAGGTTGGCGACGTCCTGGCGTTTGGCGAGTCGACGCGACGGGTGGCCGTGTGCGGGCCCGTCGAGCGCATGCCCGCGGAATCGGAATCTCGAACGTTAGCGACGTTGCGAGAACACGGCGACCCGACACGAGCAGGGACCACGCAGCAGGAGCACGAGCACGACCGAGGCGTGTCGTGGGGATTTCGACAAGATGCAGAGGAAGAAGAAGAAAGGGATCAAGAGGAGGAGGAGGAGGCGAGGATGGTGGCCACCAAGAAGGAGCAGTTACCCGAGTATCTACGTCATGTAAGCAAGAGGCAGAAAAGAAAAGCAAGAGTCGAGGACTGATCCTGTGCTTTTTCTCTCTCTCTCTCTCTCTCTCTCTCGCTCTCTCGCTCTCCATGTTCTAGTTAACGGAGGACGATCGGCCGTACGAGTCGAGTCTACGTCCGTCACAAGTGCATCCCAAGGACCAGCGACTGTATGAGCAAGTCCAGACACGGATACGCAAGATGGAGAATCTCAAGCTCGAGCGAGCGAGGATTCTAGCGAAACAGCATACAGGCGACGGGCTCTCGGCAGGTCAACAACAGACGGTGCTTCGAAACGAAGAGCGCATGGAGGCTTTGAGGAAGGACATTGAGGCGCTGGAAGCACGCATTCATGCCAAGAATGAGCAGCGGGCCACGGCGAGTGGGATCCGTGGCGCAGTGGCACGGACCAAGCGCCAGCGTGATCCCGACGTGTACGGATACAGCAGTGACGAAGACGAGTTTTACGATCGGACGAGCGCGAATCGAGCGAAACTCGCGGCACGGAAGCAAAAGATGATGGATACATCCACTGCGCTGCATGGGAACACAAGAGACTCCAGTGCGCCAGGCCAAAAGAGCGAGATCCTGACGGCCGAGTCGATCCGGGCGAATGTCACGCAACTCGAAGCGAACCTCTCGAAACTTCAGGACGACGTCACTGCTGCGTCCCGAACGGCTTCGAACCAGACCGCTGAGAGCAAGGAAGAACACGAGATGGACTCGCTGGATTCCTTTATGGCCACGACGAGCACACAGCTCCAAATGAGCCACGTCGAAGCGCTGACAAGACAGAAGCAAGCCGTGGAGGAGGAACTCAAGCGTCAGAAGCAACTCTTGGCAGTCGCGACCCCGGCGTTAGCTGCTTTGCCGATTCAAAAGCCGATCGTGAATCCCGTAGAAGGTACCGTCGAGACCAACGCGTCCACATCACCTACGTCCCCGGCTCGAACCCGTGTCCATGTCAAGAGACTTACGATAGATGCTGAAGCACAAGATGAAGCGTGGAAGTCAGTGGTAGAACCTGAGGCTTCAGTTGCGAAGGAGATAGGGACACATGTTGATGACAAGCACAAGATGCACCCGGCAGGTTCAAAACATGGACCGAATACTATCGTGGAAACACCGGAGCCTGAGTCTACTGGACCAAAGCGACGCCGGATCGTAGGCCCAGCGAAAGATGCTTGGGAGCACTGGAAGTCGGATACAAGTGACGAGCAACGCCGTGTCGACTCGAATCTTTTAGAGGGAGGGGATCCAAGTTGGGTCCCACCGGCGAATCAGACTGGCGATGGCCGAACTGCACTGAATGATAAGTACGGTTACTAGCGTGCAAGGAGCTGTCCTTCTTTTTGCTCTCAAGGCAGCAAGTCATCGAACGCGTCGCGGTGCTGGTGCGAGCAAACATCCTGTTCTCGACTGTATGCCGCTCGTTCCTCTGCATTGATCTTCGTACACACGTCATGAATCCTTCTGCTCGCCTCCACCTCGTCCTCACGCGCTTTCGGGTCTCCATGTCGCGCCTCCTCAGCATGGCCGTCCACACTCTCGTCGCCACGACTCGCGTCCGAACATTTCGAACCAGCGCGTCGCTGTCGCTTCTTCGTCCGCGTTCCACGTGACGCACTCGGTCCCTCGAGTCGTCGCTTCTCGTCTCTCTTGGCCATTTTCAGCGCTCGCTGCCTCCGCACGTGCGCGAGCTTCTTGTAAAAGACTTTCTCGGCACATGCACTGCATACTCGTACCTTTACCAAACAGCGTTTCCGGTTGCCCTGTTCCGTGTACGCAAACAACAGCTCGTAGCTCTGCAAGCCCGTGCGTGCGTCACAGCGCTTGTTGCCGCAGGAAAAGTGTCCTTTCCCGGCTACCACTTCCCGCTCGGTGCGCCACCGGAGGCCAATCTTGCCTTCTTTGTAGCGGGACAAATCCGCGAGCGCATACTCGCGGAAGAGCTGTCGATAGTAGCGCACGCTCATGCGGATCGCCCAGTCCGTCTCGCCCTGGGCAGCGTCCGCGGCGTCATTGCGAATGAATTGAAACTGTTCCTCCAAGACCGCCAAATCGTATGGGGACACACGATCGTGCGCATGGAAACGTGCGGCCGAGCGCGCGACGCTCGTGCTACGGCGCGTGGCAGCGGAAGAGAGCGACATGAGCGCTTGATGGCTGAGGATAGAGAGAGAGATCATGAGGAGGAGGATAGAGAGAGAGATCATGGAGAGGAGGATAGAGAGAGAGAGAGAGCATTGAGGGGATGGACGGCGGCGACGCGACAAGAAAAACGTACCGTCGGAAAAGGCGATCGGGGCTCATGGGCGTGTCCGGTTTGCGTACTTAACGTAGAAATGGTCGACGTTGGTCTACATTATGTTACCTAGTTTGGTCCGGTACAACACCATTTGGTCTGAAACCGTCGCTTTTTTTTGCGAGACGAGATCTGTCTGTGGTGTGTCGCGGACACGAAATAGAAGGACCACCCTACACGAAAAAGGCAACCTCCCTTGGCGACCGTGTGCCATGAAACAAAAAATACTGGTACAATGCGTGCATAGTTTCAACACGCCTCGTCCCTCAGTGGGGATGTCGACAACGACAATTGTTGCAAGCCCGTTGCGCTTCGCAGCGCGTGAAATCGTGGTGTGGAATGTTTCGTTGTCCTTGCTTGCCTTAGACTTGTATTGTAACAGGACTGATCCTGTTACAGGCTTACACTGTATTTTGCGAGGAAGCGCGCAATACAATATAGGGCAGGATTAGTTGGTAACAACTAATCCTATAATAAAGTAAATATATAAATATTCACTTATGCCTAAGAACGCAAAATTAAGAGTGTTTATTCAATGGGTGGTTTAGAGGCTAATAGTATAGTAACTAACTAATTAATATAATAATATCAAGTATTCAACTAACTGTACTATTAGTTAACCTGCAAGATTCGGTATTTATACCGAATCGACTTTTCCTTCGTAGATTATAATAACTTATAATCTCTTATTTAAATTTCAGACAACGCGTCTGAAATTAAACTGTGATATTCTAACTTGAATATCAATTATGTAATGGCACCCCATTACATCACCCCCCACTTAAGGTGGTTGGCCAATAATACCTCTTATTTTGGCCAATCATGGGTGGCACTTGTTGGTCAGAATTTCTCATTCACCAGCTGATTGACCATCGACTCGATGGTCAAGACACACGG
>CM047582.1:3701303-3748613 GCA_026184515.1 Peronosclerospora sorghi
AACCCATAAGTAAATATTTATATATTTACTTTTAGTATAGGATTAGTTGTTATCAACTAATCCTGCCCTATATTGTATTGCGCGCTTCCTCGCAAAATACAGTGTAAGCCTGTAACAGGATCAGTCCTGTTACACACCATATCTGACTACATCGACTACATTGGTCAAATAGCTTAGCTAAATCCTGAGGTTTGTCAGATTCAGTTGCGCTTATGCCTTGTGGTGTCTTACGCACCCCTTTCCTTCTAGGTTCCCACCTGGCTGCAGAATCATGCTAAGGTTAAATTCTGGTCCGCAGCGCACTTTTGTGGTCTGCGCAACGGCCACATGACGAGTAACGTCGCGGAGTCGCCGAATGCGTGGATGCTGGGGGCCCACGCGACAATCCATCCTCTCCATGTTGTAGACAATCCGGCGCGGCCTGATGAATTGGTTCGACGAGCGTCGTACCCGCGGTAACACTTTTGACACGGCTCTGGTTCCCTCCGCAGAGCGTCAATTGGCAGGTAACATAGCTCGCGTCTGCCGGTACCAAGTTTTCCGTGCCGATGAAGCCACGTACGAGCTCATGTCGTAAACCAAGACAAACGTCGTCAAGGTAGACAGAGGCGAATGCACGTGTATGATGTGGCAGATCTCTGGTCTGCCATGTTCATACGCGTGCGCAGCTGCTGCACTGTCGCAGAAATGTGCAAAGCTTTGCGTCACAATACTACAAATCGGACACGTACCGGATGTCATAAGAGAGAACCATGGAGCCTATTCATTTGGAAGAATATGAGCTCCGGATGAATGGCAATGTCAGAAGCGACTAAAACCGCTAACATGAGGAAAGAGACCATTGCCTTCCGCCCCTTATATAATCGCCGCCCTCCGGGACCCCCCAAGAAGAAGCGGCTGCGAACGGAAGACTTGGGTCGCGAGAAGTGCGTATTCCACTGTTCACGCTGTAATGGACTGGGACATTCGAAGCGTACGTGCCGTAATCACATCTGAGTGACCAGTGACACATAAGGTAGCGGAACGGAAGGAACGGATTGGGAAAGTAAGATGTGGGGGGTGGCAAGTGCTTGGATGCAATTTCCGAAAAGCTCATGGGCTGGCGTGGGGGCGCGGTTGGCGCAGGTAATCTGGCAGGGGCATGGATGTAATTTTCATAAAATCAGGAGCATAAATGTAATTTCCTCAAAAGAGAGGGCATGCATGTAATTTCCTCTTGCACGCACTTGCGAAGCGCCGTCATTGTCGCGTGCCGCTGCCCTTCGGCTAGAGGTCCAAGAACGGTCGTCGGAAGCTCGATATCCATCGCTTCGGGGTAATGGAGTCCTCACTGGACGTTCGCTCCTATTTCGTCTCCACCGTTTTTGGATACATTGAGCAATTTCATTGGCCGACAAGCTGCAACCAAGGGCATGGATGTAATTTTCAAAAAATCAGAGGCATGCATGTAATTTCCGCAAAAAGCTAGGGCATGCATGTAATTTTCCCTATTTTCAACACTTGGTAAAATACGTATCATTATAAAATACTTGACCTAATTATTAACAGTGCAGTAGGATGAAAAGTAACCAGGGAGACATCCTTGACCACTTGGAATCTATTTGAATAGTCGTAGCTTGAGTAATATAGTGGTACTATGGATTGGAACGTAGCTTGAGGTTTGTAGCGGTAATATGGATAGGAACGGGGATTGAAACACATAGTGTAGTGGAGAAACTTGAATAGTGTAGTCGAGATAGATGGTCGTAATGACGAGTAGTTCAACCCTTGTGAAGTTGCTTAAGGTAAGTCTTCGTGACAAAATCCGAGAAAGCCATGCGCAAGCCCCTGCAATAGCTATCCTATACGCAGCGTACTTCGGTATGTGCGCAATCTCATCTTGTAGACTTGGTGAGAAATGGTCTTCGATTATATCCGTATGCGATAAAGCCGTCTCCAGTATCTCTGGGGTACAAGGCTACCCATATGGTGCGGGTCAATCATTTTCTCTTAGCGAAACGGGATTATTCCCTGGCGTCAAACGGTCTTGAATGGAAACAGCACTATGACTGGTGGAGGTACTCGGATCATGAAAGTTAGGTAGGAAAATTGCGAAGGATAAGGGCAAAAATGCGCTCCCCCATAATAAAAACCAACTTAGTTTCGAAGCATATAATAACACGAGCAAAATGCATCGTGGATTAGTGGTCATTCACTGAGAAAACTTGAAAAGTTGACTAAGTGAAAACCTTTTTTTTGCCAATAATCGTACCTAAACGGATATACGCATAATCTTGACGCGAGATGAGGTTAGCCAAATAATGAGAAAGGTTTTTTCCACAAAGTCAACATGCCACTCATGTCTAAATGCGAAGAGTTGGGCTTGATAACGGAGGTGATCAATTTTCATCGGGTGGGTTATCGTGTTGAGTAGTAGTTGAAAATGGAGTCGAGCCATCGTAAGACATTGGCGGTAGATACCCAAGATACGGGGGGTCAAATATGGCTTCGTGTCGGTCTATCCAAAGCGTTCGTAGCAAGCGGCAACGGACGATATTGAGAAGGCGTATTGGTGTTCTGGATCCAAAAATATCTTGCGCACTTCTTGGTACTTCCAGTCCATGGAGAAAGAGAACATGTAGCCAATTAATATCCACTTTAAATATTCGCCGGAAGTGGGGAAGGAATAATTTTCCAAAGACTCCGGGAGAAGTAGCAATTCCATGGTAAATGTTTCGGGGATTCCACTAAAAAACAACATAAACACACTTAGTCGGATGTGAGCCATTTGTACTTATAGCGGAAACCAAATCCATTGTGTTGAGGTCAGAAAAGGAAATCAGAAAAATGGGTAGAATGTCCCGCTGTAATTTGTGCTCAGAATCCCAATGGTCTTGCCGCACGAATCCCCGGTTGCGTCAAGGTTTGATAGTGATAAGGCTGGTATATTGGGAGAGTTGAGAAACCGACGAATAGCTGTATCAGAAGAAGCACAGACGTCGATTTCGTCAAAACTCCATACAGTTAGCGCCGCAAGCATTGACTCCGGTGGCTGGGGATGAAAAGAAAATTCACCATAGTGAGGGGGTAGCTCGAGGCGCGGTGTCAAATCTTGCGCCACTACGGTCAGGGATCAACCATATTTGATCGAAGAGCCAATTAAAGCTTCACGAAGGTTGGAGACGTCAGGGACCCATCCGAAAGAACTGTAGTAGGTCGAAAGATGGAGGATGCCTTGGTGGCTAATGTAATTATCCGCCTTCCGATGTAACAACGATAGCGTCTTATTTTCTGCAGTGAATCGGAGGAAATATTTTTCCAGATAGGCCAGGTCAACTTAGTAAAAACGGGATTGTCGTTATGAATCTTGGGAAAAAGTTTGGAGCTCAAAGTACCGATAGCGCCTTCCAATAGAGGGGGACGTGTTGCCATCGTGAGGACTTTTCCCAGTTTGATATCGGTAGATAGAGGATGCCTTGGCCCGAGAAAGCTTCATCCAAAGCCGCTTGTGCCGGGATGAACGATTTGGGAGGAGAAGAGAGGTACTGCCGTCAGTGGTGAATCAACTGGCGTATGAGATTAACTTGAAGTAACTCAAACGACATGGTAACAGTCGGCAAGTCTAAAACCCCTTCCATAACTGATACTATATGCCATTTGTATAGAAAAGGGCTTCTAATTGCACGATCCTCCACTGTAGGTGACGGCGTGCTGTTGGAGAAGTTCCGAACTAGACGGTTAAATCACTGTAGACGATGCCGTGAAATGGCTTGGGTGCCTAGTAAGTGCCATAAAATTGAAAGAACCATTGTCTTGAGGATGAGTACTCTACCCTGAAGCGTTCGAGCGCGCCATCTCCAGAGGGCACAAAGCTTTTGAAAACGCACTAAACGTTTATGAAGCTGGTACTGGGGACGACGCAAGTGACCAACAGTAATGCCTAGGAGGGTAGTGTACTCGGCATTCCCGAGTATCCGTGCTCCACAGCTAGCAAGGCGATCACGTAAGCCATCATCTTTGTCCGTCCATGGTCGAAAAGGAAGGATCACAGTCTTATCGACGTTGAGGCGTATAACAGTGGGGGTACAAAAATTTTGGACTTCGAGAGAAATTGGGGAACGGCGTTCAAATTATTGTGACATCATCTGCGAAGCTTACGAAGTGGTGCGAAGTACTCTGTTTATTGACGGAGATATCGTCATTGGAAGCGCTCAAGTAGGACAGGAGAGGGTTAATGAAGAGAACGAATATCCCTGGGGATAAAGGGCCACCTTGACGGACCCCCTCTCCCAAGCTGAAATAGTCGGAGCGAGAGTTATTAATAATTACTTGGACGAGAGTTCCCTTGAAAAATGTCTGAACCCAGTGACGTAAAGAGGGTCCAAATCCTCAGCGTTGGAGGACCAGATCGAGTGCTATCCAATTGGCACTATCAAAGTCTTTAGCAAATTCAAGGCAGATGACGCCCGCGGGATCTAGTGAGATACGGTGTTTGCAGTTTTCTGCCAATTATAGGAAGTAACGGAAAGCATGATTAATGTCACGGCCCGGAACAGAGCCCAACTGGTCTTCGTTCAGTAAGGCGGGTAAAACGCGGTTTTGGCGGTAAGCTAAAGCTTTCGGCCCGAATTTAGCATCTTGATTAAGGAAAGGCAGAGTCCGGTAGTTCTGGGGATCCAAACAAGAGCCTTTCTTGAACAATAGATATATACGCCCGACGTTGGAATTTGCTCATGTTCCCTTTTCAGAACGTAGCGGCAAGATAATTTCCTGTACCATAGCCCATTCAGTTATAAAAAGTTAATAATATTCTGCGGGAAGGCCATCGGGACCTGGGGCCTTCCATTGATCTGTAAATTTGATGGTGAAGAAGAAGTCGTTGGCCGTTTAAGGCGCATCTATCATAGAGCATTGTTGAGACGTCAGCTTCCGGTTGCTGGGTTGAATAAAAAATTTCACCAAGTTTGTGTCTGTCAAACGGACGAGGTTCCACATTTATATCTCGTGAGTCAGACTGGAACAAAGTTCCCCAGTATTTGCGGTGAAGTTTTTTGATGACGGATATGTACTTGGAGATACCAGTTTGGGTATTGACAGAAGAAAAGCTCAGCTTGAGCTCGGAAGACACGAGTGCCCGAAAGAAGTGTCTCGATGAGGTTTCACCCGTGCTTTCATCAGAGTCAAATTTGGAAATCATATTGTGCTCTCTAATAGCAATGCTAAAGCATTAATAACCCTGGCGAGAGTTGCCCCGATGGAGGCGGTTGGAGTCAGTGGGGTCAAGTGAAAATTGTCGTTCACAAGCTTGCGCGTCGCACAAAAGAAAGCGGAGTTGTATCGACGTAGAATTTGTTAAACGGAGGTAATCTTGGCGTAACAATATCCGGTTACGACGCTTCTGTTCGTCCAGTAAACATCCAGGAATTCTGTTGGGATATAAAGACTCAATTAGTCTGTGGAGGGAGGTCTTATGATGAGTTTGAACAGTCTTACAGCGAAGGAGCCAGGTAGGGCACTTAAAGGGTAATTTTTCCTTGAAAATGGGATAATCAAAGGCAGCAGAAAATTCAACGGAAATATGGTCGCTGCTATCGAACTTAGATTCAAAATCGTGACCGATAGACGCGATAAAACGGTCATAGAAACCCGCTGACGTAAGACAATAATAGATTCGGCTTTTGGTCTTGGGACCAGTTAATTCCTTAAGATTGGATTCTCGAGACGCCAAAAAACAATGAGTCCAAGATAGATCATCCAGTAAACAAGGTCGGATCACCCTTGGTCATGAAACGTAGAGGAGTGGTTGACTTGTTCAATTGGGGTCTAACGTCATGTTAAAATCGCCGAGGACGAGATGGTGGGGCTGAATCCCCGAAGGTCTATGTTAGAACAGAAAAGAAAGAAGGTCGGTCTTTGACTTGAACGGGGACGCATATCACGTGTGAATAAAGACGGAGGGACTCTATTTTGGCCGTAACCAGCTGGTACCGATGTAAAACTAGAGGATAGTCCGTATAAATTGAGGTTGAGTCGCGTAAGTCTTGGAAAGGATTAGCACTGCTAAAAAGCAGGGCTAGTCCGTTGCATACGCCGTAGGCTTAGGAGGATTGGCTGGAACAAAATAATTGATATTGGGAGTCTGCGGTATGATAAAATATTCCTTGGTTTCCAGTGACTGGAAATTGGAGAGCTTGGTTTTTTGAAGAGCGATAACTTTATAGCGTTGGAAAAGGACTTGATAGAGAGCTTATTAAACCCATTCACATTGAGTGAAACAGCCTTGAAAGACCAGGGTTTCAGCCTAGAAGTGAAGGCAAAAATTAAATTCCCTGATTGAGAAGGGGTCAAAGCTTGGCCGGTTTGAATCAGGGACTTCAAGAAATCCAGTACAGTCTTGTTTTCTAGTAGTTCTTTAGCAAAGGAGATAAAGCCGGGTTCCCAAAGTGCGGAATCGGAAAGGAGGGAAATAATGGGATTGATAAGATGCTCGGGGTTAAAGTAGATTAATATTCGGAGTTTAACTGGGTCTTGGTAAACCGTAGGAGCCATGATATGAACAACCACATCTCAAGCGGAAAGCACCAGCAAAGCTTCCAAGGCTTGAGGCGAATAGTCCGAAGAATAACTTAGAATTCGATTCAGCAGAACCGGGCCTTAACCTTTGGGTGGGGAGAAACTGAGG
Organism: Peronosclerospora sorghi; assembly: GCA_026184515.1. Taxonomy (NCBI): domain Eukaryota; phylum Oomycota; class Peronosporomycetes; order Peronosporales; family Peronosporaceae; genus Peronosclerospora; species Peronosclerospora sorghi. The sequence goes on from CM047582.1 coordinate 3,707,965, forward strand.
TACTTCAAGGTCGCCGGTCTTTTCGCCAAGGTGGACAGATGCAACGATAGGGCATATCGCCCGATGGTATATCGGGGAGTCTAATTGCTCTGGTTTTTCAATAGAATTGAACATGACTCCCGGATTGGCCTCAATAGTTTCTAGAGTTTTTTAGTTGCGCCAATGGAGACTTCCCGCCGATAGACTCAAGATAGAAATTTATATATGCGAAAAGATCTATACGAGACATTTTCTTGACATCATATACGAAAGTAGCTGGCTGTATGAGATTTTCATAAGCGCTCGGGTCGACTCGGATGGAGGGGGACCCTCGAGACAAGCCTTCGCGTCCTCATTATGACGGAGCTCAAGATCTTTGTGCCATTGAGGCAAATCCGGGTCGAGATCTTCATACTACAATGGACTATAGTAATTAGCCGTTATGAGATATTTGGCTTGGGCTACGCCCCGTTCCGAGTTAACCTCATATTCTATGGGATTTACTTCCATGGAGGTCTTCCCAGGGATCCATAGAACTGCTCGGCGATTAGTATCCGCCTTAGCCCATAGTGGTGCTGGGATGGGAGAAGTGGGTGCGGGTATCACCTCTTCGAAGAATTCCTTGAAAGGCGGTTCAGTATGAGCTGAGACGTCTTCACTACTGACGTCTTCTAGTGTCGGGGGTATCTACGTAGCAGGCATAGGGTCATCGGAAGTTTCCATAGAAACGGGTGTATCCTGATGATCTTGCGCAATAGACTGACGAAGGGACGAGGTGAAACCAGGATGGGATTCACTATTGGATGTGCTAATCTTGGGATGGGGCACCTCCGGCGAATCGGTAGACTGGGTTGCGGGAGCTGAATTTTGGGCGGCTTTTTCATCCATCTTAGCGCGGATGGATGGAGGAGTGACCCGATTGTATATGGCCACCCTATGGTTCACGAAGCAGAGAGGCAAGGGAACCATGCCATTATCAGGTGAATCAAGGACGATTCACGTAGTGGGTGAGATTCATTAGAAACCAGTATAGTTGGAGCCTGCTTTTTACCAAAGTGAACCGTCCGCTCACGGGAGGTAAACCGTTCCGCACAATCATAGGAAGAACGCATCTAGGTGGGGCTCCATTACTTTCAAACCAGTCGAAAGTCATGCGGTCCGTGAGTTCGTTTGGTAGACGGACTAGATTCACATAGTAGCGGGAGCCAAATTTGGAGAATCTAGCGATATGTATATGGGTCCCAAAAGCTTTGAGTTTCACCATAATGAGCTTTGTAGCAACACCTTATGAAACTTAATTAAACCGGATGACCGCGTTAGGGATGATTTTAAAGTCTTGAAGGAGTCGGGCTTGACGAGCCTCTTTCCACACGAGGGGCTGGTCATCCCTGGACAGTTTTTCTAATATATCCGACAAGTGTTTCTGTTTGATGAGGTTCGCTGGGCATGGGATCCACATTTTGTGTAACTCGTAGGGTGCAATCGTAGTAGGGGTCAGTTTTAAAGCACTGTAGCGTAGAGCTTCAACATTATTAGCGGTAAGCTCGAATTCACTTGTTTCAAGCAAGGAATCCGTGGGGAGCTGACTAATGTACTCCGGGAGGCCCAAAGCCACACGCGGTTTCGCCATTTTAGATTGGACTTTTAAGCTAGGTCTTCTATGTGTGACTGGCTGCAATGAGAAGTGCAAACTTTAACTAAGGAGGCTATACTAATCCAAATTAAAGAGAGTCTCCACTGGAAACCGGCGAAGGCAGAGTGTACCTAAATACACGGCAATTCGCGGTTGCAGTCCTCTAACAGAGATTTACACTGAGCAGTAAGCCCCCTGAGCAGAACTTCTTACGGTCTCTCCACCACGTGCAATATGCAGTAGGTTTCAGACAACAGCCAGGTAAACTAAGTAGAGTTGTGGTAGAGAAGACCGAGGTTAATGTCGTAAGGCGGAAAAGGCGGAAGAGGGGGGCGAGAATAAGTCTGGAGGCGAGGTGGATCGAAGGGGGTTTGACCAAGAGTCAAACGGAAGGGAGCGTAGAGACGGAGTTGGAGGCGAATAAACGGGGCTTGAACGCGGTCGCATGAGGGGGTGGCCTTTTTCTCAATACTTGCGTAGAAGAAAGCAAATTTGAAAGTATTTCGACACTTGGTACTGCCATTAGTCCATCCGTTAGCATGTAATTAGTTCCAACGTAGGTAGTCTCGATAAGTCCGCCCTTCAACTTTGAAATAATAAATTTCAATCGTATGCCGACATGTTTCATTTTCGAAATGCCTTTTGGACCCTTGAAATCTTCATAGGTAGCTTGTCCTTGACTCCAACTTCTTCAAGCAATTCATTGCGCTTTGTGCCCAACCGGGATAACGTTTGCTGCCACAACTCGGGGCGCTCCATTAGATTAAAAAGCGCGTGAAGGATTATGGATCAACCCTTTCACGCCCACTTTTCATCATGTGCTGAGACCGTGGCAAGGTGGCGAAAGTCTCACCATTGGCACAGAACCGCCACGGGTTCTGCTAAGGGATCAAACGCCTATTTCCCGGTCGTTCCGCACCAACATCAGGGCGTACGACAGCGAGCTATCGTTCACGTCCCTGGGTGCGAAGTTGGATGAACGGTTCATACAGGGAGGAGTGTACGCCTTTCGACTCCAAGGTACCCTGTACCACCGAATAAGATCGATGTTGCCCGACCGGCTGGAAATAATCGATGCATATCGGATTTGTTGTCTGGAGTTGATGGTGATTCACGACTAGACATTGAACGGACTGATCAACACGATTTAGGATGGAATTGTTGATGCAGCAAGGAACTCACGTGCTTATTTTGGCCACCGTGGAATACTTGCCGCTCTCAATGATGATGTGGCCGAGATACCACGGCCTTCCTGAACATGGTTCCAGAGGGAGTTCACGAATTTCTCAGCGTCGACAAGTTGACGATGAGGAGGATGCAAACGCAATCCCGACAGAGGTCTTGAACCGGATCGACGTGAACGGATGGCCACCGCATCAACTGGCACGAAATGATGGAATCATGCTCCTGCGGAATCTTGATGCATCCAACGGGCTTTCCAACGCCACGCGCCTCGGTGTTCCGCACGTGTGGTTGAGTCATAAGTCTTGAAGGGTGATACATTACATTAACAACTGAGAAATCAGGCCTGTCCTACACGGTCCATCGGGTGCGGTGTCCCGCGCGCTTGTCCTACGTGGTGACGATAAACAAGTCACAGGGACAGACGCTTCACAAGGTTGGCATATGCATCACAAGGGACGTGTTCTTGCATGACCAGTTGTACATCGCCTTTTCACGGTCGACAGCACCGGAAAACATCTCAGTCCTTTTAGAAGATGAGTCTGCAGAACTACGAGTAATGCGCAACGTCCTTTATGACGAAGCACTACGTTGAATTAGGTTCCAAAATCTCGCGGTGAGAGCAGTCAATGACCGATATTGCACCGCAGTCGTTATCAACAAATAAATAAATTGTTTTCTTTTTGTTTAAAAGTAAATGTAGATATACTGTAGTTTTCAAGGAAATGTTGGATGAAACAAAACAGTTCGTCGGAACGACGGGTACCATCCCCTAGTCTATATAATAACAGAATCCATGTCGTCGATGATACCGTACCTAATCGAATATATCGATCTATGTATATAACAGAAAGATGGTCGCGATCCCGTCTAATCGAATTCGAACTATACTATAAGTTGGACCTAGTTGAATTTCACTTTAGAATTAGTTTTCAACTGTATGTTCACGGATGGAGAGGAAATAACGCGTCAATATTACCTGACAAGATGCGACAATAAATATGAATGCGGAAAATATACAGATGTGTCTTAGAGAGGAATGAACGGCTTGAGATGAGATTGGGGATGGGGACAGCAAATCCCCTAGAAGAGAGAAAGAGGATCGGATTGGTACTGGCCAGGACCAAAGTGGAAGCTCAAGACAGTAGAAAGGTCTAGAGGAAGCGGTGTTTCAAAGAGCATCTGACACACGGAAAAGTAGAGGGAATAAGTAGAATCACGCAGGGCAGATTTGATGTGTCCGCGGCCATGGGTGAAAATCTGTAGGAGAGATAACGTTTGCGATGAGGTCCGTAAACGAAGGGAAGAAGAGAAGCGAGTGGAGAGAGAGCGTTTGGGGAACATGATCGCGAAGTGCGACAGGAGGAGCAAAGACAGGCTCAAATGCAGCACACGTAGTTGATGATGGATGACCTTTCTTGGCAGCAAGTTGAATAAGGAAAACTGGTAGCGTTATTATTTGATATCAATATAACATCAAGTCTTAATTTGGCGTTCATATAAATACATATTATAGATGTTACCTTTGTGATCTCAAAGACGAATTAATTGCTGAGCGGAAAACACGTTACATATCTGTTTTATGTTCGTTCGTTGGACACGTTAATTGTGTAGTCGATGGATATTGTAGAGTCGACGTCTACAAACATCTAGATTATAGGGTAAACGTTGTAAGAGCTGTCGAAAACATTTTTCGACACTCCCCATACGTCCTGGTAAATTAAAACAACAGTGCGGTTTACAGCGAGCACCTCGAGTTCATCCGCACCCTGCGCAACAGCGCGCTCCAAGTCTCTGCGTTTAAGAGGTGTGACAATGCGACCCTTCATCTCACCGCTAACAGGTAACGCAGAATCGGCGAGAATACTGTATCTCTGAAGGGTAAGGAGCGGATTACGCAAGTTATCACGAAATCCGCGGCTGTTTCGCCATCGTTCCAACTACCAGGGCAGTTATGCTTCATCCAAATGTTGAAACCATCCGCCCCACAGTTAATTGTACAAGTCACAAACAACGAGTTCAACCAACCGTTGTACGTAGCGTTTTGCAGGTCGCGTTTGCTGGTATCTGCAACGCGATAGCTCTTTCCATCGATGAATCCGAACTTGCGACAAATAATCGGTTCACGATTGTTAATCCAAAAGGCCCACAACTTATGCTTGTCCTCGGACGGCCACCTTATCAGCGCATCGACTATGTCGTCCAAGGCCTTCGCTAGGGCCATTTCCGCGTTTTGCAGTACGCGGGACTGTCACGCCAGAAAGTGCGCACAACGTATTGTGTTCTGACCTAATAGCATGATAGCTCAGTAGCAACGCCTGTACACTTCGTTTGTCGGTAAACCTGATAGGTCGTCCGGAACGACTGGTCCGGATTGCACGACGTAGTGACGTACAAAGGCATGAGCCAAGTCGTCGAACGCGGAGCGAGTGAGTACAAGTTGGTGAAGAAAAACGGCGTCGCGACGGTGGGGTTCAAGAACTTGATATGCCAAGGAGAGGTCAGGGCTGGTAAATGCATGGGATCATATAACTTCTCGTTGGAGTAGGATCATTCGGATACGGTACAGTCCCAGCGTTGTTTGCGCAGCGTACAAGGCTTTCAAGCGGTGTCGTTTTCTCCCCACTTTCTCCGTCTGCTTCTCCTCCTCCGCAAGAACCATAAGCGGTAACATTATTGTTACCGGCATACCTGGGTATTTAATTAAGGGAAACCAGCGTCCTCTTTTGTACTAGGAGTTAGCTAACTTGTGTCAACAAACGGGTCTCTACTGATATTTGTGAGGATTTGGGAGACGTTTCGACGGGTTAACTGTTGGAAGAGTGTGTATCCATTTTGGACTTTGCACTCTTCCGAATAGTGGAATCCCATTGGCTGTTCAGGTACGGCATACATTTCATGCATATAATAGCGGTTACGAGATTAAGATGCCTTAGTACTGGATAGCTACTTAAGTAACCATACATAATATACCTTACTTTCCTTTTTGCATTTGTATTAAGAGTACACCTACTGAACTCTCTGTGGCCACTACGCGACGCACGCCTCTCTACACCTTCCGCTGATCCTCCCGCGCTGAAACTTCGTCAGCAGGTGAGTCTTGATTGCGTGAAGTGCACTCAGCTATTTTTGTTGAGTTTTAACAGGTTATGAGCCCAAGTTGCGTCATTAATCTCGTGGAGTTTTCTTGGTGATTGGAGTGTGCTATCTTGGATATTTTCTCGTTGTTACGTTTCGTGGAGCTAGTGGAAAGTAACCCCATCGAAGGGGTAGTGATTGACGAACGTGACGGAAGGTTTTGTATTAAGTTTATGATTTTTGATTCTGATGGAGACAATGTTCCCTCTGTGGATGAATTTCGGGAGCTGGTGCGCAGTTTGCGGGAAGTTACGACAACTGCGAACAACCCAGATGCAGGACAAGCCAGGCCAGCTTCCCCGAAGAGATCCCCCAAGCTTAAGAGGGAGTCACCGGTGCGTATACCGCAATCCGAGTTCCGGGAGAGTCTCCAGAATTACCGTCCGTTCGGCCAGCAGATGTCGTTGAACGACCTGGCTGAGGACGAAGGGGTAGAAGTTGGCGCACGGCCACGCCCACATAAACATGAAGCACTCCGCAGGGCGCCCGCTGCGGCGCAAGGTGCAGGCGGCGCCGGAGTGCCCGCCGCGCAGGTAAATGTACCGGTGCAATACACCGGGTACAAAATACCTAAACTAAGTATTGAAAAGTTTTCAGGGCGCGAGCTGTATCCCGGTCTGAGTGCAGGCTACCGCCAATGGGCCTACCTGTTTATGGAGGCGATCGAGATTGCAGAGATTACTTCTGGTTTCCAATGAAGCGAACGGTTAAAAGTAAACAAATTTGGCGAGCCTTGGGAAGGCACCGCCGCGGAGTACTACCGGACAAATGTTACATGGTGGTGGCGGGTGCGACCGACGCTAATCTACGTGATGGACCAGATGTGGTTGGGATTCAGAGCGACTATAAGCTGCTATCAGGTTCGCAATGGAAAAGGATGCGCGGCGCAGCTGGACGGAGCATTATTTGTACCTAGTAGCTATGGCTCGCGAAAGTGGGTCGAGTGAAAAGTTAATTGTCGAAAACATCGTCGATTACGCTGCGCCGCGGCTGAAAATAATGCTGATGGCAAGGTAGGACCCAAGGAGGGGGGATTACCTCAGCCATGCGCAAGAGTTGATTGCGTGGGCGCAGGAACTGGAGGACGATGCAGTGAAGGCTAAGCCCGCCCTTAAGTTGCACGCGCATGCAGCAACATCTGGTAAGGGGCGACGCGTGTGCTACGCCTGCGGTGGCGAGGGGCACATACAAAGGTATTGCCCCGAGAAGCAACGGAAGAGTGGAAGTGATCGCAGTCAAGGGCCGAGCCGTAGCTGCAGTGAAAGGTCGTCAAAGCGTTTCGTGCTTTCGACCATGGATACCACTATAGGTGCATATGTAAATGCATGTGGTAATGAAAGCGACACCGAATGTTTGGATATCGATAGCGGTGCTAGTAGACACTTGTTGTCGAACGCGAATTTATTGGAAGATGCAAAGGACTGTGGTCCTGATGATACTTTCGCCTTGCCGGATGGTGGCACCCTACAGGCAACCAAGGTCAGACGGCTTACGTTGTGGACGTGCGACAAAAGTGAAACGGTCGTTATCTTGACCGAAGTATACTTCGCACCGCAACTAGCCATAAATCTGATTTCACTTGGTCGGAACAGGGTTGCGCCATAGTTGACGATGGACGCAAGCTGTGAGTCATGATTAAAGGCGAAAAGTTATTTGATGTGATGACGCATGTATCCGTTTTCATTGCCAAGTTGAAAGCCGAGAGGGCGCACAATTTTTCGAAGGATTTCGGTGACATGGTTGCCAATAGTGTGTTGGAAGACGTCGGTCCAGACGTTCACACTGGCAGCCTACACCACTTCCATATGAGCCTGGGTCACCTTGACTATGATACCATTGAAAGGTTGGCCGGGGACCCCAGATCTGGTATTGCTTTGACGGACACGAATAGTCCAAATTGCCTTACGTGTGCCGAGGGGAAGGCAACCAGGAAGGTGCAATCGAAGGTGGATTCGGGCAGAAACGCCCCGATAGAACTCATCGGAGGAGTGATCTGCAGTGACCTCAAGGGTCCGATCACACCCCGCGACAGGCGAGGTAATCGGTATTTGGTTGTTTTTGTCGACCACCACTCAAATTATGTAAGGGTTTTCGCGGCGCGAACCAAGGACATGGCGGCAAGGATGTTCGGACATTTTATCGCCTGGTTCGAGAACGAGTTTTCGTGCAGAGTGCACGTGTTGCGCACTGATGACGGCGGAGAGTATTGGAACATCGATCTGTTTTCCAAACAGACCGGTATCCGCCGCTAAGTGACTGAACCGGGAGATCCTGACTCAAATGGCAAGGCAGAGAGAATGAACCGGACCATTTTCAACATGGTCCGATGCATGATATTTGGGTCCGGTGTACCCCTATCGTATTGGTCGTAGGCGGCTGATTATGCTGCGTACATACTAAACCGTACTCCGACAAGATCGAATATTGGGCGAATTTCGCCGCTGGAAGTGCTGACCGGCAAGCGGCCGGCAGTAAATGACATTGTGGTTTTCGGGTCCCCGTGCATGGTTTGGCGGGACCCAAAGAAGAAGACGCTGGCAAAGCACGCCGAACGGGCCCTAATTATAGGGAAGAGCGATGAAACGAAAGGTTTCCAGGTGTTATTAATGAAATACAGGGTGGTCGTGGTGACGAGGCACGTCACCGCGATTGAAACGCTCAGCGCTGATACAAGCGACAAAGTGAACAAGATGTTAGAAGGTGAACGCAGCCAAGAACTGGAGGAAATGGCCGAATCGAGTTATAGAAACACTAGTCAGAATACGCCAAGTCCAGGGCGCGAAAATGACGGAACACCGGAGGCTGAAACCGAATCAAGACACGTTGAAAAAGATGTGCAAGGCACCAGGAAGACGCGCAGGAAGTCGGAAAAGACGGCTAAAGGTGAAGAATATGAAGCGTCGAGGACCAAAAGGGCCGTTTCAAGTGATGAAAATCCGTAAAAAATTGACGAAAATGACGAAAATGTGGAAAGCGCTTTATAAATGTGTATGCGGTGTGTGAGCCTGGTTGAGATCCACCAAGTGGTTCAACGATGCAACCAGACCCAAGAAATTATCGTGAGGCGCACGGAGTCCCGCAGACGAAGATGTGGAAACAGGCAGAAATGGAGGAGCTCAAGGCCCTCCAAGATCTCGAAACGTGGGACGTCGTTCGCCTCCCTGAGGGCAAGGTACCTCTCCCGACAAAGTGGGTGTAAAAGACGGAAGTCAGTGCAAACGGGTCGGTTGAGAGGTACAAGGCGAGGCTGGTCGCCAGAAGCGACAAACAAATTTTTGGAGCCGATTATTTTTTCACGTTTTCAACCGTTATGGAGTTTAATAACGTCAAGTTGATTCTTGTGTTGGCGCAAGTGTAAGGGGTAGCGGCACGCCACGGCGATGTGCCAAGTGCCTACCCCAAGGCCAAATCTGAAGACTATGTGGAAATATACTTGCAGGTGACGCAAGGCATGGATATCACGATGGATACATTGCGTGATTTCGGTGTAAAATCACCAAAGGAGCTCGCGCTGAAATTAAAGCGCGACCTGTATGGATTGAAGCAGGCTGGGCGCCTGTGGCACCAATGACTGTGTGAAACGTTAATGAAGTTTGGATTCACGCAGTGTGTCACGGACACATGTATTTTCGTCAATCACAAAGGAGCCAAAACGGTGGTAGATGGAGCATATGTTGACGACCTCCTGGTTACTGGAACCAGTGAGAGGATCGTGCTGGAATTTTTTGCGGACATGCAAGTTATGGAATTGAAAGACTTGGGTAGTGTTACCAAGTTTCTGGGCATCCGGATTCAAGGTGATCCGAGGAGCGGTTACGTGCTGGATCAAGAAGGCACAATCAAGGAAATAATGAAGATGAACAGTCTGGAGAAGATGAACCCAGCTCTGACTCCGGTGATGGCACTGGATGAGGTTAAAGAATACCAAGAACTTCTGTTGGTGGAGCCGAAGAAGAATTTACCAAGCATCAAGCAATTTCAATCGCTTGTGGGCAGTCTGTTATGGTTGCCCGGTGCACGAGTCCTTACATTTCGTTCGCCGTGCACCGAGCCACACGTAAGACCCATGCACCCACGCTGGGCGATTACAAGATTTCCAAGAGGATCCTCAAGTACCTGAAAGGAACGAGTGATCTCAAGTTGATTCTAAAACATGATGATAATCTACCAACGCCGCTCCGGATAATGGTTTACAGCGATGCGGATTTCGCCGCTGACAAGGTGGACCGGAAAAGTGTTTCGGCGATGGTAGTGTTTGTGAATGAAGTTCTCGTGAGCTGGGACTGCAAGAATCAGACGGCGGTTTCACTGTCAACCGCGGAATCGGAATTTGTTGCGGCAACCATGACCGGAAAGGAGGTGTTAGGGCTGCGAGAGGTGGTCGCCGAAATTGGCATGCATGCCAAGACGCCGCTCGTGTTTAAAATGTATAATCAAGCTGCGATACGACAATTGGAGGATGAAGCGAGTGCAGCGAACTCGAAGCACGTGGACATCAAGTTAAGATTTCTGAAGGATTATACCAAGAAGGGCATTGTTTTGGCGATAAACGTGCCGAGCGAAGAGATGTTGGCAGATTTACTGACCAAGGACTTGGGAGCGCAGCGTATTCAAGTGTTGCGTGCAGCGCTAGGCCTGCAGTGATGGTGTCACAGCCTCCGGTCTTCCAGGAGGAGTGTTGGAAGAGTGTGTATCCATTTTGGACTTTGCACTATTCCGAATAGTGGAATCCCATTGGATGCTCCGGTACGGCATACATTTCATGCATATAATAGCGGTTACGAGATTAAGATGCCTTAGTACTGGATAGCTACTTAAGTAACCATACATAATATACCTTACTTTGTTTTTTGCATTTGTATTAAGAGTACACCTACTGAACTCTCTGTGGCCACTACGCGACGCACGCCTCTCTACACCTTTCGCTGATCCTCCCACGCTGAAACTTCGTCAGCAGCTGATTCTTAATCGCGTGAAGTGCACTCAGCTATTTTTGTTGAGTTTTAACATTAACGCATGTCTATTTACAACCACAAATTTGATTTACATGGCAAGGGTAAACTATATTTAAAATTACAGTTATCGGGGTTTTGTAAGCCACCCATTACCGCCATGAGACTCCTGACAAAATCCATGGATCCGTAAGGTTTCCCGAGAGCGTCAATGACAAGGGAGCTCGCCTGCCCAACTTCTCGAATTTTACGAAGGTCCATAGGGAAGAAGCTCGTAGAGGGTCATTGGGAGCAGAGGGCTAACATGGTCCCGTCTTGATCATTTATTCCCGGCCAGGATACAGCTCCACCGGACCGGAAGTCCACGACGGGAAGCTCCCATTACGTTCACTCTCCCCTCAACTCCCGCCACTTTTGGAAAGTGTTTCTTCTTTTGTATTGGATGGGCTACTCACTGCGATCTGCAGTCAAGTCCCAAGAATCTATTGGCTGGGTTACTCACTGCTTTGAAGTCAAGCCCCAGAACTTCTATAGGCTGGGTTACTCACTGCGATATGCAGTCAAGTCCCAGATTTTACCCGCATTTGGAGTGACGATTTCCGCTCCATCTGCAGATCGAATACATTGGATTATCTTTTCGTTTTTTCCGGTTCAAGTACCCCAGAAGCGGTACACCCATATCGGTACCTGCCAAGGTCCCTACTAAGCGAAGGTCCACCGAGTGTGTAACCACCCACACCAATGGGTACACAAGGTGAGATGGAAGGCAAATCAGACTCGGCGTCCTGCAGTGCTGATCGGTCACCCGATCGGCACCCAAACGAAGGTTCGCGGGGTCCCCCCCCGTAAGTTGGTAGACTGGGCATGATGGTGGTCAAGTTCCGGACACGTCGGTGTTCGATTTCGAACTGGACTCCACCACACCGCTGTGGTCGCGCTTCACTTGAAGTTTGTATATAGTCTCATACCGGCCTATATACATCACTTGAAAACTTCAACACCTGGATTGTGATACACCGTGCCTGATGATCCGAAAGCTAACATTTTACCCAGATTTGGCTTTTTCTTGGTCAATATCTCAGAGGCGATAGTCGCTTGGCATTCTCATTTGTAGAGCTACCATTAAATATGAAAGCAGCCTATTGTACCGCATCACCCTAGAACGACAAATTTAGTCCACTTGTAAGAATCATATTCCGCGCCATGTTCATAATGGTTCGGTGCATGCGTTCTTTTTCCATTACTGGATTTATTGTTAGCTTCGCTTCCTTGGCGTTCAATTCCAGTGCTCATACACAAAACATCAAGATTTTTTTATATTCGAGTCCGCCCTCGGTACGTAGAACGTGCATCTTGCGGTTGAACTGTCGCTCCTAGAATGCTAGGAAGTGTTCAAATTTCTTTGCGGTAACGTCCTTAATCTTGGCGATAAATAATTGTACATATTTGGATTTGAATCCACAAAGTTTATCATGTACCTACTTCCGAGTCAGTCCTTTGGTATAATGGGTCCCTTTTAATCGGGAAAGATTACACATCCCACACGATCGTTCGGTGCATTTAATCCAGAGTCTTTGAGTGATCGAGGATTTTTTTGTTTGTATGCCCTGGGCACAAGTCAAACAATTCATTCTTTTGTGATCACTCAGAGAAATTCCACTGCTAGGATCCTTCGCCAATGTGGTGAAGTAGAGTCTTTACTTACGGCATGAAGAAGATGATCTGTGGCCTTTATTAATCCATGGTATATTCTTCACGCCATCACCCTAAATACTAGCGTGATGTTGCCTTTTAAAGCTGGTGAGTTCCTTCCGTGTATGTCCGAGAGCGTTTCACATATCCATCAAAGAAAGCATCGGTGACCATCTTCTTCTCTCGTAGTCAATGGTCATTAGCGCCGAAGATCGTGTTGAACCTTCATCATGCAAATGACGTGAAAATTAAGCGTGGAGCGGTGACCAGCGGCGCGACGCTCCCTTCTTCTTCATCCAGCACGAGTACCAAGCGGCGTGCCTCGCGCTTACACAGCGTCTAATCAAAGTCGTTTCGCTCCAGTACATCCAAGAATCTTGAGCGACCCGGACGAATCACTCCTCCTCGCCCAAATTCAATCGGAAGCGTCAATCGAGGCGAGAGGCGCTAGGGCACGGGACGTAACAAGCGAACCAGACTATGAAGACAAACCATCAGCACCGCCAAAGAAATCCAAGACACAGGCGAATCTTCTAAGCACAACGGCGGGTCCAATAGCGACGATAAAGGCAACGAAAAATCGTGCGCCCTTGGCTCCCCTCACTATCCGGCTCAATGTTCCTGATTCTACCCAAGTTGTTAAGTATTTGGATAGGGGATGAACAATTTCGGCCAATCAGAGGAGACCTTGGGCGGTCATCTGGCGCCAGCCATCTCGCGACTGAATGAATTGTGAGTGGTATGAATTTTGTGTTTTGGATGAATATGTTCAGCCAATCAGAAGTGACTTTGGGCGGTCGTCTCGTGCCTATTGAATTGTGATTGGTATGAATTTGGAGTTTTTATGAAGCTTTTTAACCAATCAGAAGCGACCTTGGTCGCCGTCTCGCGACCAATCGGATTACGGAGGGTTTCAGAAGTAACTGTAAGTATTGGAGTCAGCGCTGAAGTAACCAAGAAGTAGTAAGTAAAAGAAGTGTTTGACTTCGGTATAGGATTTGGTAATACTTAGTAGATTCGAATTTCCCCTGAACCCCAGAGAGCTCTTACAACCCTTCAGCAAACCTTTTTCACTGTTCCTATAATAAAAGAAAGTAAAAAAACAAGAATGTTGTTAAGGGAGCATCTAGGCGAAAGAAGCAACGGCCTTTTGAAGCTAGATAGAGTTGGGGCAGCCTGGAACTCTCTGGAAGTGTGTTCTTAGTGTGTTTGGTTGACTTGTGGCTCGGGCGATAGTATTAAGAACCCGGGAAGTCAAACAAGAAGGACTGAATTATTACCTTCTTGTGTTGTTAATTGAGTGAAAACACTAAAATTTTCAGCTCCTTCACGACAACTGGTGCCGCGACCCGGGACTAGCGTCGACTTTAAGTTTAAACCCACACAATGGCGTTGATATCGAAAGGTAATGGCCAAGATCTTTATTGCACATTAGAGTACTTCCAAGATGATACCAACAGGACATACAGATTTTCAGATGCCTGTGCAAAAATGGCGCAGGACCAGCAACAGGTGCTTAAATTACCGGGTGATTCAAGTAGTTGGTTCTCACTATTTGAGATACACAAATAAAGCAGGCTGCACCCAACTTTAGGGTGAGAGAAGATCTTAGTACATTTGGAGATTTGCAAGAATCTGTGGTGGCGTTGGAGGTGATGTTCTCAAAATGTGGGTATAAAAACATTAGACGTGACTAGTTTGAAAGTGCATGTGATTATGATATGGAACGGACCGCAGGATATATCGGACTGATGGTATCCTTACTATTAGCAGAAAATCAGTGGGAGACATCACTAATGGTATATCGGGAAGGAACTACCTGTATTACTCCCACTTATTATATAATAGCAGATACCATACATACGCCGGTGAAGGAGTCTAAGCCACCGAGTATGTTAGAGCTCGTTGAAAAAGAAGAGCTCGAGGAAATTCTACCGTTGCGGCCCAGAAGAGTTACCAAGACAAAAAAAGAAATTGGACTTCACCAGATGAGGATGGGATTATGTCTACGCCAAAAACATCTGCGCATAAAGAAGATCCAGTGGTGGCCAACCTGGTAAAGATGATGCAAGATGGGCATTTGAGTTTGGAGCAGTTAACCAAGATCACAGCAGCCTTATCAGCTAGTCGCACACCCAATACAATGAGAAGAGCGACTAGCGCACCATATCATATACCGGCTACGCAGCCACGGACACATCATGGTGCTTCAGGGTATGGTATGTCTGGGGGAAGTGCAAACGCATGGGCACCCTCACATCAACCAGTCACAGCCATTATTCATAACACAGAAATAAAACATTTTGACGGGAATAGGAAGGATGCTGGAAGTGCACGGGCATGGTTTGCTCGGTTCTAACATGTAGCAAATATATCACATTGGGATGATGGTCAACGATTGGGAATTTTCGTTGACAGTTTGACAAACACGGCTTCATTGGTATGAACAGCTGGCAGATTCAGTAAGATATGAGAGGGATACGGTGATCACTCTTTTACAGAAGAAGTTTTGTGTGGATAAGGTGTCGCCTCGAGTTATGTATTCGAAATTGACACAGAAGCATGATGAGTTGGCTACCGCCTATTTATATCGATTAAATGCAGCAGCGTTGCTAGCGGTAATGTACTTTAGAAATGCGTATAATGCTTCACTGTTGGAAGAACACATTCAACAGTTCTTTGATACTATTCATGATCGCACCATACAGATACAGTACCAGCATATCACCTTTGCGACTATTGATGAGCTAGAAAAGGTGCTGACTAAACATGAAGCACGTCTGATGAGTCCTGGAAAGAAGGCGGCTACACGCAAGAATGCTGACGTTATGTATGAAGAACCGCAACCTAGCGTGCATATGATAGGTGGGGAAGTACATGCAGCACAGCGGGCACGACCGGCGTATGAAGATAGAAGTGCGCGGAACGACAAATACCAATACATACAATGGTGTGATATGTGAACACTGCAATCGAAAGGGGCATGAAAAGAGTAACTGCTGGAAATTAGTGAAATGTGAGCATTGCTGCAACTTTGGGCATGATGTGAAGTATTGTCGAACGTTCATCGAAGAAATGGCAGAATGCGTACTAAATTGAAGTCGGGAGAGCTTACTAAGGCTCAGGTGGCGGAACAGTTAAAAGCTTAACCCCACAGTGCATTACAACCACTGTCGAGAGAAAAGGGGGTGCATTGTCAAGTAAAATTGAAATGACACCGCTATCACCCTGCACAAAAAAGAAACCGAGAAAAATAATACATGTTGTATGGATGGATCACTCACTTTGGACGAGAAAAAATGAAAAAGCACGTTACTTCCAGTGAGGACATGACACAAGATAAATTGATGATAAGTGATGGAGCAACAGATACTTCAGCAGTATCACGCCGGTGGACAAAATGTGGGAGAACGAGATGGATGGCAACAGTCAATGGAGGTGAAACAGTCTGGAACTCAAGTTTACGTAAATGGAGCCATTGATGATCTGGAATTACCATTGAAGCTAGACTCTGGTGCAAAGATATCAGTTTTGCACACCAATGTGGCACGGAAGTTACAAGTAGCAGTTCGTATGTTTGACACCCCAACTAGCTTTTGTGGTGTGACGGACAGCACCATTGGGGCCGTAGATGTGGCCACAGTCAAGGTTCGCATAGTTTCATCAGTGGTATTCACCTGTGAGATGTGGGTCGCTAGTATTGACACACATGCGTTAGCGATACTGGGTACAGAATTTTTGGTCAAGGTGGGTGTAATTTTGAACATGAAGGACCAAAGTTGTCAAATTCCCAGGGAAGAACCATTGCCATTGATGACACGAGAGGATTAGACTTCAGAAGAGTATCTACAGGTGCATACACAGGTGATGGAGAGTGCTAGCGTACCGATCAACTGGACCAATGTAAACGCCGTGAGGACTGTTGGAGATAAGCCTCCTGCTGTGTATGTAATGGATGCAATAGATCCAATGAAGGTGGGCCAAACGAAATTGGAGAGAGAAGTCTACTTGCATGAAGGAGTTGAGATGTCGGCCGAAGCTATGGAGGAACATCTAGAACTCATTCCAGAAGTGGACAAGAACCCAACTGAACCACCAGATATGACTACTGCAGACATAGTAGATCCAGGGGTTACTACTAAAGTACAAGAAGATAATCTACGTGCTTTATTGTATGAGTATGCCGATGGATTTATAAGTTCTGGAAATGCGTTACCACCGCCAGGTAAAGATGTAGTTTGCGGTGTGGATGTTGGCGATAATGCACCTATTGCGCAGAGATCACGAAAAGTACCGCTCACACTGCTGCATAAGTTATATGAATTGATACGAGGTTTATTACAGGCAGGGAAAATTCGGTACTCATAATCTGCTTGGTCATCACCGATCGTCATAGTACTCAAGAAGAATAAAACCGACATATGGCTGTGCATTGATTATCGATCTGTGAATGAGAAGACGAGATTGATGGTGTATTCCATGCCTTTGATTGACGTTTTGTGGTGGAGTCCAGTTCAAAGTCGAACACCCAATTGTCCGGAACTGAACAACCATCGTGCCCAGACGACCATCTAACGGAGGGGATACTCCGCGGACCTTCGCCTGGGTGCCGATCGGGTGACCGATCGTCATTGCAGGACGCCGAGTCCGATTCGTCTCGTGTATCACCTTGTGTACCCATTGGTATGGGTGGCTACACACTCGGTGGACCGTTGCTTGGTGGAGACTTTAATGAGGATCGATATGGATGTACCACTTCTGGGGTACTGATCCGAAATTCCAACGAAAGGTAAGTCAAAATGGCCGATCGGCAAACGAAGCGGAAATCTTCACTACGAATGCAATTAAATTTAGCACTTGACCGCCCATGGCAGTGAGTAATACATCCAATAGTAAATCCTGGCACTTGATTGCAGAGAAATGTGTAATCCAGCCAATAATAAATCCTGGCACTTGAACGCGGATCGCGTTGAGTAACCCGCCAAAATAACACGTCTCCTTTGAACGTGTCCGAACTTGAGGGGTGAGTGAACGTAATGAGTGCTCCCTGTCGTGGGGCTTCCGGTGTAGCTCTGTCCTGGCCGGGATTAATGAGCGAGAGGGGACCCTGTTAGCCCTCCACTCTCAATGACTCAGATCGGAGCCACTGGCGACTTTCGCAACCCGATGTAATACGAACACTATATTTAATATCCAATAAAAATCCAATATGTAAACTATATGTAAACCGTGTGCCTTACCTCAAATTTGCGTACAAAACACTCCAAGTACACGATTGGACCAAAATACTCCGTCCTTTCAGCCAACCCAATCTATCTGCCTTAACAACTGGTACACTGGTACAAACTGGTCAATAATTTTCACTTGCACTTCACCACAGCCGCCCCTGAGTCTGGTCGCAGCCTCAAAACGTTAGAGGCCCGATCTCACCAACAGTCTTCAATTCCATGCAATCTTCCGAGTCCAATGTACCAGGTAAATCCACTTGACTTCCAATCGGCACAATTTTCACTAACATTTGTCTTCGTAGGCGATCGGCGCCCGCACTCTCCACATCTTCCAACGCCTGACCTATCGGACCATTCGGACAGCTCGGGTGACACTAATATCGTCGAAGAACAAGATGAGCCCCGAGTCGAGGTCGATCGGTCACAACAAACCATTAATGCGCTCCGAAAGGAGCTGGAGGTAGCGCGCGAAAAGCAGATTGTGACCGACGTCGCGTTCCAGAAAGTGCGCCGAGATTCAAAACGACTTTCCAAGATGATCGATGCTATACAAGCTGATCGTTCAGACTTGATGGCCGAGAATAAACGTCGCAAGGCCTTGGTGCCGAAACAGAACAGATCAGGTACGCCATTCCACTGATAACACCGCTTTATATCGATCTTCACTTCCCTCTGTATGTAGATCCACTGGTGATCGATGCCTTCCCGACCGTGCCAAGACTTGTCGATACTGTTCGGCAGGTGTACGACCACTTTGATCTGCTTCAAACGATGTTGAAAGGGCTGATAGAAACTCGTCACGACCTGCGTTGTCTCGAGATCAACCGATCTTATCTAAAGGAGCAGCTCAAAGTGGTCGTTCGGCAGTGCTCGGAGCCTCAGGGCTATCGGTCGGTCATATATTCTCAACGACGCGAGATGGATCGGCAGATCGCTGAGCTAAATCTCATGATCGACAATTATTCCGACAGAATTCCTTCCTGACAATATCGGCTTGGAATTTGGACCCGAGAGTCGAATCCACTCTGGGGAATCGTCCATGGGTGCCGTGATGAGCTCGCTACGTGTCTGTTTAGGTCGCTAGTCGCCGATCGCATTCCTTGCGGAGTGGCATCGAGCGCCCTCGCGGACCCACAGCCGCATTCAGCTGGTAAAATTTCCCAACAAAATTCGGGCGGAAATTCTCGCCACTCATTGGCTGAAATTCCGCCCCCCCAAAATTCGCGTACACAACAAGAAGCGCAAGGGTGCATCGAGAGGCGCGAGGGAGCGGGAGCTAGCGACTGATCCGGACTACGAGGAGAAGCCAGCAGCACCCGGAAGAGAGCCAAGACACCGGCGAAGCTTCTGCATGCGACAATGGACCCATCCAAGCCAGTACAAACCACGAAAAATCAAGCGCCCTCGGCACCAACTGTCGGCAAGTCCAAGTCAGTATTGGCTTCGTCTGGCTCGGACTCCGAGTGTGGATCGACGGATTCGATTGAGCTAGATTCTGATATAGCACGGTCCGGATCGATCAAGCGTCGCCGATCTGTTTCCACAGTCGAAACGTCAACGCCAGGGGCAGACCAAATGGTGCACCCGAAGGGTGACAACGTACAAGAATCACCAAAGTCGGCCGTTGAGGTACCCAAGCCAACTGTTGCGTCCCGCACTTCTGTTCTCTACCGTATGCATCGCTGGAGGCATCGATGGTTGACATATCCTTCCCTCCTGCAGGTCTGGCTGCTGTCGATCTTTGGTCTTCGGAACAGATCGAAGGAGCCGATCGGATAATTGTTCATATTTCACTAACAATATACTTCATCTCAAGTCATCCGATAGTCCTATATGTCATGGTTTTTATTCGCATTAGGTACAGTCCACCCTTACCACATCCGACTGTGACGTCGGAGGAGTCGTGATCGTTGCAACTGAAAAAAAATCATCCACTCCATTAATCCACTTTGTCATCACCGAAATATAATCAATTCATCACAGTTCTCGACACACCCGTAGTCGTAATCACAATAAACATCACAAATTCACGCCGATCGGTATTGCCGATCGGTGTTACTATAAATCTTGATTTCCTTCTTCGTGAGTTTGCATTACCTGTAACGATTCCGACTAATTCGATCTTTCTTGAACTCTCTTAGAAGGGCACCACAATTCAGATAAAGTTCGTCGGTCCAGGTCGCCTCTTTGTGATCCTTCCAGCGGATCAGATATTCCCGATGGTTTCGTCCAAAACGTGTCTGCTTAACCGACCTGACGTCCAATACCTTCTCCACTTCAAGTTCGTCACTATATAATGGTCTCTCCCAACAACTGTATTCGGGAAATAGAGCTTCATCAAAGTCGAACCTAGCTGACTTTTCACTATACAGGGCGTTTTGGGACGATCTGGAAACTATCTTGGCCAGAAAAATTCGCACGTAGTTACTTTTATAATCAATAAAATTGACCAGTTAACGGTTGCCCATTCTGTCATGTGGTGTGAATGGTCCCTTGAGATCTGAGCAGATAACTCCACCTACACGGTCGATGGGTGCGTGTTAACCCGTGTTCCTCTTTGACTGATCATTTTTACTCTGTTTTTCCTGCGCGCAGGTCAAACAATTACGCCGAGTAAAATCTGTAATCTTGATGCCGTACTTCGCATCTTTTTCCATTGCTATGATCCGATCATAGTTTAAATGGCCCATGCGTGCATGAAACTGCATCAGCGTTCCGCATTGCACATCTTTATTCGCTTGAAAATCTATTTCATTTCGCTAACCACTGTCATCACGGTGTCACCAAAATTAGTCCGGTCTCGGTCGACCCTTCCGAGTACAGTCAGAACGTTGTTTGTCATCATAACATCGAAAATAGCCGTTCCAGTATCTCGCTTAATCAACGCCCTTCTGCCATCAACACATGACAGGACGCATCCTTTCTCTTCAAGGATTCCATACGACAAGATATTTTTCGTGAGTGACTCCACATAGTGAATGTTCGTGATCTTCAGTAAATTTTCTCTTGCAGCTGTAATCACATTTAAATAAACATATCCCTTTCTGTTTATCTGCAAGCGCTGGCCGTCTGAATGGTAGCAGACACCAGATACCATTTCCATATCCTTTAAACAATTCTCATCATTGGTTAGGTGCATACTGGTACCACTGTTCAAGATCAACTTGTCGTCACTTGTTTCACGCGTGCGCCATGACACCGTGAGCACAAAATCTTCCTTCTTGTGCTTCTTCTTGGGACAGTTTCTTAACATGTGTCCTGTTTCGCCGCACCCGAAACACGCTCTTGATTTCGGCGCTTTATTTCCCTTTTTGACACAGCGTTCACGGTGCCGCCACCATACGCTCTTGGTCCTTTATCTTCGTACTACATAGCCTGCGCGAATTGACATAATTCTTCCGCCTGTATTAGGTAGTCCGGTCGGGTGTGATCGTATTTGGAGATGAGGATCTATCTCATCTCCGATTCTGCGTGATAAATCACGTTGTTCAGCATCAACGATTCACAGTTGAGACTGATCGTCTCTGCCACTGCCGTCAAGTACAAATATTGGTACGACCACGACCTGGACGCAATCTTTCTCTTCGTCGACTACTTAATGCCTTGCGCGGGCGTGATCTGGATATTAAATACGGAAAGCATTTTATCCATGATATAGCACAGGGCGGTTGTCTCAACTACCACTTGTCTATTATAGTAGGACTATGCTGGGCCCGCCAAGTAATGTCCCAGAAAGTCCACCTTCACATCTTCTGTCCACGGAAATCCAGTCGAAGCCTCAGCTAAGCTTACTTCCCATAGGAATTTCCTGATCCATGCTTAGAAACCCGATCCTTGTCCCTTGTAGGTCTCGGTTCCGTAAAATTGTCTTATTTGTAGCTCCTTCTCCTTTAGACTTGGTGCTCTGACCAATCCAAAGTACTGCGGAGGCACGTTCGCTTGTCCACCTTGGACGTTGTGCCCGCCGTTCACATTTCCATGCAGTTGATGGTTAGCAGCACCTTCATGCACCCTCTCCCTTGAGAATCATCTTTTCCTGCGTGACATATGTCTTCAAACGTTTGCCTTCCTTGAAGTCCAGTAAGGAAAACTCGCTTGTCCTCGTTTCTGTCACCTAGTGACGCATTACTCATTTTTGTGTCGACCTTGTGTGGCCGCGCCGCATTATCTTTGCTCGTTTGCTCCTCCCTCGACACCTCGAGCTTGTTTAGGCGATCCATGATGGTAGCGAGCACATCCATCATACCTGACTCCTTGTTATCTTCGCGATCGTTAGGCTTCTCCTCAAGGTCGGTTTTCCCCACATTTGGGCTCATAACCTGTTCGTTTACGTCCTCGTCTTCCATTGCCACTTATATGCGCCAGGTTGCAGTAGTTAAACGTACTTCGAACACAAACAATAGCGTAACAGCGAATGTAACGTGATAACACAGCAATAAAATCAAACGTAACTTTATTTACTCCAAATTATCACTCGCAACAATCCACAAAGTAAAAACTTGAGTAACCATAATTTCTCTTGTGGAGTGATTAACTTCCACAGTAAGTTAATCACTCTACAAGAGAAATTATAGCGTTCCTCCCTCAATAGGGCGTACTAACTCCACAAACGAAAGAACTTGACTTGAGGCCAAAGAACCAAAACAAAAATTGACTACAGTCCTCCCTTTGCTAAGTTATAGCCTCGGTGGAGAGTGTCCTCTATAACATACCAGAGGTTATTCCGTAGCGGAAAAAACAAATTAATTAAAAAACAAAAAAGCGGACCAAGGTACATTTACCCCACTCCTCCATTTCTATTCCAATAGAAAACCACCCAAGGGTCCTACCCACCCACCCACACCACACCACACCACCCATCCCACACCACCACCAGCCAGATGTCTCAGATACGTCTTACCAACGACCAGAAGCTCCAGATCATCAGACACAAAGATTATCACCCCAAACTCACCCAGAACGACCTTGCAGCCTGGACAAAGCGGGCATTTGCCTCTCCAAAGCTGTCACACAGGCAGCAATCAGCAATATCATCAGCAAAAGAAAGGAACTGGAGGCAATGAGCGCCTCTGAGCTCGATGCCAAGCGACCCCGCACTGTCCACCACCATTCTTTGGAGGAGGCTGTGGCACTCTGGGTTCTGCAATGTCAGCACCGCGGGGTCTGCCTGACGGAGGATCTCATCCGCGCAAAAGATGCACGTTTGCAACCTCCATGGACATCGCCGAAGGATCCATCAAGCTTTCCCATGACTGGCTCTACAAGTTCCAACAACGTCACAAATTGCGTGCAGTAACCATCCACGGTGAGAGCGGTTCAGCTGACCTGGCTGGTCTGGAAAAGCCTTTGCCAGAGCTGCGAGCTGCCTTGGCAAAGTTTGCGCCGTGTGATGTTTACAACATGGATGAGACTGGTAAGTTGCATCTAATCATTTTGTCTGTCTGTGATGCGCTGAATACTCAAACATGTGTTCAGGATTGTTTTACAGCATGACACCGGACATCACTATCGCCCAAAAAGAAGTGCAAGACTTCAAGAAATACAAAGTAATTTCAAAACACATGTGGAATTGTCTGTTAAAAAATTATGACACTAACATTTTTTGTGGTGGAGTCAAGTTCGAAATCGAAAACAATAGCATCGATAACCTGACTACCACCATCGCGCCCAGCCTTCCAACTTTCGGAGGGGGTGCTCCGCGGACCACCACTCGAGTTCTGGTCCGATCGTCCGCTGCAAGCAGACGACGGGTCGTCATCAGAACCCACTTGGTCCGATTGTTTAGTGTCCATCTCACCTTGTGTACCCGATGGAATGGGCTAGTTACACAATCGGTGGATCGGGATTGCAGATTGGATCGAAGCGGTCTTGAATATAGAAGACCGATCTGGGTAGATATCTCTGGGGCGGAACTCTTCACCCCAGACACAAAACAGACCAAAAACACTTCCAAGAGATAACTTCCAATAGGTCGATCGTCCAAACTATCAAGACCTGACCAATACGAAATAATAGAGGGTAGACCGACCGTTCCGGTCTAGCCCCTGACCAATACGAAATAAGACCAAAACCGGTCTAGTTTCCAACCAATATTAAAACAAGCCAATATGTCCGCGTAAAGACCCAATATGCTCGTGAAACTCCACAAACGATATCTCCACGCCAAGACCAATCCAGTGAATAGCACGTTCCAAACGTACTTGAGTTGAGGCGTTGAGATCGCCAAATCGTACTCCCGTCGAGGGACTCCCGGTGGGCCAAAGTGCGCGTGCGGCGCGTCCAGACCGGGTATAATGGGCGAGAGGGGATAATTCGACCATATGCACCCAAACACTCCGCGGCGGGAGGAGGCGACTAGCGTACGAAAACGGAAGAACGGCGACCCCTAGCTGTGGTGTAAACCGAGACCAGAAGAGGTTTTAGCCACTTGTCCGAAAGCTAAAAGATTTCCTTACTTAAAGGTATAACCTCTGTCCTAAAAGGTAAAACCACAACCAAATGCCCTCTATCCGGAAAAACCACAACTAAAATACTACTACCCTATAGTCCCTAAATGTACCCAGACAAAAATATGTAAAATACCCAAATTCGGGTGACTCACCAAAACTTTCGTTCTTGACACTTTTTGAGTCTGATAGGCTGAAAAGCCCCCCCCCCTTGTTTAAACCAATCCGAAATTAGACCAAATGCCTTGACGAAACTTGACCAGAAGTGTGCCAAATTTTGGGCACGCTTCTCCACATTTTTGCCCAGACGCGTATAACAGTGGCACTCACGGCAAATGCCGCTGGTTCGGACAAGCTTCCTCCGCTTTTCATCGGCCATGCAAAGAAGCCTCGGTGTTTCCAACGCAAGAGTGGTGAAGAACTCGGCTTCTATTATCGATTCAACTAGAAGGCCTGGATGACTGGCGTGTTCTTCCAGGAATGGCTTGGCGGTCTTGACAAAATCATGAAGGTAATTTTGCTGGTTTTTTTGGCAACATGCGAAAATATGACACTGACATTGAACATTAGCGACAGAACCGAAAGATCCTGCTTCTCATGGACAATGCTCCTTACCACATCACGAACTATCTCATCCTTACCAACGTCACTGTCCAAGCTCTGCCACCCAACACAACATCCAAAGTACAGCCCATGGACGCCGGCATCATTGCCGCATTCAAGCGGCATTACCGAAGGCTGCACTTGCAGAACGCCTTGGACCGTGACGAGGCTGGATCTACCGATCTCTTCAAGGTTGATCAACTCACGGCTATGCGCTGGCCACTCCTGGCCTGGAGCGAGATCACAGACTCTACGATCACCAACTGTTTCAAGCACACTGGACTCATGGACAACTTCGCTACACCTGCAGCCGATGAACGCAACCAAGACGTTGCCGTCGATCAACTGGCACTGCCGGATGCAGCGCCGCTCGATGCAGAGGAACAGGCAGTGAAGAAGGATCTGGAGTCGGCTCTGCAGAGGCTCCCTCTGCGGAATCCGATGTCGATTGCATCGCTTCTACCCAATCGAAGAGCAGCCTGCTGCACACGACGAGATGACCGACAACGAGATCATCAAGCTTGTTCAGGATGCCGAAGGGGATGAGGAGGACGGAGGAGGAATTGAAGCATTCAACAGCGGAAAAGCTTGCGGCTCTGGCACGTTCCATTTCGCTTCTGGACCTCTCCTGTGATGAAGATCGTGCAGCTCACAGAGCTCTTCGTTGCATTCAATCTGAACTCCGTACTGCTAGTACCACCCAAACCACACTTGATTCATGGATAAAATAGTAATCCCGGATGTCTCAATACTGTACATCACAATAAAAGAAAAAAATGCTCCCTCGGATAAGTTATATTCCGCATGGCAGGATATTCCGTATTCCATATTCCGTAGTCACCATAGAACGATGTCGGTGTGTGCGCCGAATATTCCAATAACTTAGCAGAGGTTATTCCATAGGGGGGTAACTTAGCGGAGGGAGGTATATTAAATTAAGTATAATACTTAACCTAATAAATGCAAGTATAAAAATAGGTACGACCCATAAAATTAGGTACTTACCCAAAATACATTTTGTCGAAAATCCGACCCAATTGCGTCCATCATCGGCTGCAGCCGGGGCGCGGGTCCTTCTAACAGTCTCATCATGGGTACATTCACTTTCAGACCCTGTTGCGCCTTTGTCTTCGAGTCGCAAACGTTTTGGTACAGAAAAAGACATGATGCTATGTTGGAATGTTGTCGAGATGCGCGTGTGCAAGCTGCATACAAATTTCAAGTTGTGCGCGATCATTGTGGCCATTTTTGCATTTATGCATTTTTAGTACTTTGGAATTTTATCTTTATATTCAGTTTTAGGTTAGGTTCTTAGGTACGACTTTTATAATTTAGTATATCTTTTACCGTTTAAGTCTCTTTACATCATGCCCTGGTGCGCACCTACCCTGATCAGGTAGGGCGCGCTTCTTTACAAGGAATTTCCATCCCAACGGCAGTCAGACTCTAACGGGATGAACTGCCATTTAGGAAGTTTACACGTGCCCCTAACTCGTGTCAACTTCCGACATGATAGATAGTAATGCCGTAGTATAACAAAAAATTCGAAACGGAGTGCAAATAAAGTGAAGCGATTGTTGCACAAAGCTAACTTCTATGACCCGCGTAACCCGGGTCAGGTGGTGACCAACCCGTTGTGACCCACTAGCCCGCACAGCGGCTGTCCCTGAGAAGACTCAGCGAGTTCGTTGTGTCGCAACATTGTGGACTAGATTTGGAGAATAACGACGGAGGGTGGACATCCATGACAGCGAAACACAAGCGCAGCAAATGCTAGTGTCAAAGAAGGTCTAAGGGTTGGATAGAGGCACAACTATAGAGAGAGAGAGCAGAGTGAGTCTCTCACGTGTGGAGGCTGTCCGTCACAGACGGTCCCAACTTGAAGATGAACGTCGCCCATTCATTGACTTAACATTTTATATTTTACAATTTGCACCAAAAGTAATCAAAAAAATGTTACGCTTGCACCCATGTTTTTGGACGCACTACGCCCCTTTTTGCAAGGATGCGACAATGATTTGCCTCTTGTGGATCAACGCATCACACAACAGTAGCACATAACTATTGTGGCCAGTTGTTCTCTTCCTAAGATCTCCACTCCGACGTCGGTCTTCTTCTCCCTCGAAGTCCTGTACGAATCACTTGAACCTCGTTACCCACTGGTAGAAAATTCAGCTTGCACACCTCGATCGCTCTTACCTTGAAGAAAAGCATCACGTCTGCCAAAATCCGGCCGCCCAATGCAACGAATCCAGCATTTCTTCAAATCTAGGAACAGATGATGCAGCACATGCAACAAACGTCAGTCGCGTTGGTCGCTCCTTTCTGGTCCACTAAGTCGACGTTTGTATCCTCCCCGTTGTCTCCTCGGTAGTCCCCATCTCATATGAGTACAGCATGAAGCCGTGCTCTTGCTCTCTCTCCCCCAGGGCGGCGGGCGACCCGTACGCACACACTTGCTCCAACAATGGACGTACTCGCGTGCATCGAAACGAGGATCGATATCGAAACTATCGAAAAGCAGGACACCTGGTCGACCACTTTCTTTTAACAAGCGCGCACCACGAAGCCCAACAACGTGGACGACTCGACCCGTACCTACCTATCGCATTGCACTAGTCGGACAAGAATAAACTACGACAGGTTTCGATCTTTCGTGTACGCATACACAGCCCCAAACACGCGAGAGACACACACCGACCGAGCAAACGTCCACCGTCTCCTTTCTCGACCTCCCGCATCCCTCGGGGCAGAGAGAGACGACGACGAAGCGAGTCATGGGCAGACACGTGGACGGCCATGAAACGAAGGACGCGATCTGTCCTAAGCACAAGGTGGACGAGATTGGTCCACCCCATAGCGCGGACAATCGAGACGGGACGAGCACTTGGTTGGACGACTGGCGTGACGACCCGTCGAAAGGTGCCGACAGCACGGGGACTCGAGGCGACCAAGTCGTGGGTCCCTTCTACGCCGCGCATCGCGTCGGCCGGACGCGGGTCCCGTGGCACTCGAAAAGTCCCGCGAATGTCCGGCATCCCGACGCGGTCCTGCCCCGCATCGTGGCGTTTGACGTGCGTGGCAAACTCTTTCGATGCAAAGAGAGTTTAATCGCCACGTATCCGCACAAGCGACTGCATCAACTGATTCATTGTAGCTGTGGCACAAGTAGTTGCCTTGACGATGCCTTCTTCATTGACCGGAATCCGCAACATTTCGAGATGATTCTCGATTGGTATCGCACGGGCAAGCTCGTGCGGCAACGGAACGTGAGTGAAGATGCGTTTAAAGCGGATGCCATGTACTTTGATCTGTATGAAGAACTCTTTCCCACGGCTCGAGCTGGAGACGCCATGCCACGTCGTGAAGCGCCTGCGGAGCAGCTCCCCATTAGCACACGTCGACGGTCCGCTCATGATGTCGATGTCGGCGGTCGTAGCAAGACGAAACGGGTGAGTATGTTTGCGAGCCTGCCGTCTCCTCCTGCTACGCTTCTGTCGCGCGAGAAGGTGCCCCAGGAGCCACAACGGGCGAACCCAATGGAGTCCTCTCACCCTGGAGGGCAAAATGCAGCAAATCCGGACGCCCGCTTGCGTTTTTGTCGACACGAGCGACGACGGTTAACCCCTTCAAGCATGCCACTTGTGTTTATGATGCGTCAGTGGGAGCAACTGCTGGTGGAAAGCGTCACGGGCCAAGGGAAGCTCATGGTGCGGGTGTGTGATGCCAGTGGCATGGAGACCGTGGACGTGCCCGAAGCGCTTGTATGGGAGAGTCCCGTCGCTTCTCCTCCACTGCCGCTGCATGTGTTGTTCCCCGGCAATCACGTCTACACGTTTTGGATGCTCGAGACGGGGACGGATCCTATGGTCGTGCACGGTGGCCCGCCGACGCTGGAGCTTACGTTTCAACTGGTCTTCACGTTTAATGGCATGGATCGCGTCACGTCGACGATGGAAGTCGCGCTCGCACGTGCAAGTTCCCATGCGATCGACGCTCGAGCAGAGGCCGATGCAAGTTCCCATGAACCAGGCGAGCTGGACGCGTGTCGTCCATGTCTCTTTCTCCCTCCCTCCCACGTGATAAACGGCCCCACGCGTGGGAAACCGCTCGAGCAAGCAGCTTGGATTCGACACGCAGGGGCAGGCATGATGCGTGCGGCCCAGCGAGTCTCGTCTTCGTAGAGCGACACGAGCGTCCGTCCGTCCGAGCGCTCCGATACCGTGTGTGATATCACGTAGAAGAATCATCATCGCGTGTCATGCGTCGCTTGTACAAACGAGAGAAGGAGGCATCGAACAACGTGGCGCGTGAGACCGAAAGCTGCATGTCCAGAGAAGGGAACACCGACGGCAGTCACTATAAGTATTAGAAAAAGCGTACTTAAGAATGCGAACCTAACAAGAAAATCCTATGAAAAAGGCAAACATACAGTTAGTTAAATCCTCACATGCATTGTCGGCCACGGTGGTCGCGTATCACTTGAAGTTTGTATACTCTTGATCGTCTTCTAGGTGGCCTAATAAAGCGACATTCCGTCGAAACGTGGCGGAGAGAACGAACATGTGGGGGGGGAGCAGGAGACAATTGAACGAGTAGGACACGTGATCGCAAGGTGAAGCCCGAGGACGTGCACTGTTTCGTTGCAGTGGTAGGGGTTAGCTGTCAGTTGCAACATGGACACCCGTCGCTTCAAATCCCGACGAACGTTTCACGGGTACTACTAGCGAGTGCAAGATGTTCGACTTTGCCAAAGTACGAACGTTTTTCCGCCTTGCACTATGAACAAATGGGATGGTCTACATCCTTGCGGAAGTGGTGGGCAAGTCTCTTTTTGCAACGAGGACCGGTGCGCCGATCGATTTCGATGCATTGTTCGGCACCTACTCGACGAGTGTCCCGAGTAAACTCATCCACGATGAGCTCGAACTCTCAAGTACCGTGATCACCGCACTCTCGGGATTGAAACCTTCGCAGTACAACTACTTCTCGGAAGATGGCGTACGGTCTACAAGGTGGTAGTAACTGGACAGCCATTCATCCCGCAAATGTCTTGAAAGATGTCCAAAGCCTCATATCAACGGTCACGACACGGCCATGCCATTCTACTACTATTGCTGGACGGTAATAATAAAGTTCCAGCCGGATCACGGAAGCATCACGATATCAATGCAAGACGCAAAAAGGTTTAATCCAATGAGCGATACCGTGTCGCTTTCAGCAGCAAACTGAGCCAACCAGTTTCCATCACACGAGTACGCCGACAGGCCGCCGAGAAGTGTCGCCTATTCAGGCCTCCCCAATACTGACACAAATATTGTGTGACCCACACGAAAGAAGCCCAGAGAAGACAAACCCGTCTCTATTTCGTTACAAAAAAGGAGTAGTCAAACCATTGACGAAGACAACGCGGTTTACATAGCGGTGACGATCCACACTAATGCGTTGTTTCGTGTCGACCCCTTTGGTGCTGTTGCTTCAGGGGCAGTCAGTAGTACTTTAATAGCGCTACTCAAGAGGAAAAATAAAAGTGCGCGAGGCGGTTTTCGCTATCAATGCTTAGTGCTCCATCTATTGATGTCGACTGCACCCATTACTTTTTGGGGTCCAGTAATAGAGTACATTAGTACTGGATTTTGATTATTAATCTCTTCATCTCGAAGGAGGTTTAGGGTACTGAAGTACATATAATCTACGACCCGATGAGCAAGAACATGTTACTGACCTTTGATCTCTTCACTCTAGTAGTACCTGTAGTTATCATTCAACTTAATCATTTTTGTTTGCATGACATATACTGGAAACGTGACCCCAAAAAATTATTTTTTTTCGGGCTCTGAACAAATTACCATGTCGTCATGGGTGACTCCAAGTATCAAGCTGAATCTGATTGCTTGAATTCGTCTCATTATACGTTTTGAAACAACCAGAGGGGTCGGCCGCTCGACCATGGGCTGGTAAATGCTGAATAGGAAAGGTAGAGGGATCACTATACCTTAAATTTTAGGCTCTAGCCTGCTAAAAATATCTCCACGCGTCTGTTCATGCGGACTGTTTTTGTTAGTAGGAGGTCATGGCGGTTATCATACTTGCACATCGTTTTGCAATGTTTACGCATGAACCACCTATGTGGTTCCTATCGTAGTTGCACCTTACGGATGGGTTGCGCTACGTGTGAATTCTTACAAGTCTTTTAATTTTGATGCGCGACGGTTTCATAAGTTAGACCAGCTTTTCCGGTATGAATACAAACAACTACAGTACTTGATTGACTGCAAAAAAAATATCTTGATCAAATCCTGCCCAACAAGATTTTTTTTCACCCCGCGCAACACATGAATACATTTTACATCCCACGACCCTATCTCATCTGTCTAAAAAATGCTACAAGTTGGATAATATCACGCCTTCTTGCGTAAGACAGTTTGCGTTTAGCACTGTCCAGTGCCACTAGCACCCACCAACACTCTTGCACTTTTTACTTATCCGCACTCTGCACTCCGCATCCGCATCTCGATGCATCGCTTCCTCGTGACATCCTCTGCCAATGCTTCCACCGATGCCACGGCGCTCCTCACTTCCTGTTTCGCCACGATCGTCTCGTCCGACGCACCGTACGCGCAATGTATCATGAATTCGGGCTTTTTCGAGCTCGAGACGTCTCGTTTTCAGACTCTCCCCGCGCTCAATGCCTTTGTGGCGTCATCAGCGACCGATGCCATCGGTGCGTGCTCCCTCACCTGCACGAAACCAAGGATCTGGGCTTCTTCTTCCTGCTGTGCGGCGGCCAGGACGGTACGATACTGTCCGCAGTCGTCCTCGTCCATTGCCCACTGTAGATCAGTCATTGAAAAGACCGTCGCGGAAACGCAACACTGTCGTCTCTCGGGTCCCGACATTGCGCTCATCGTCAGTCTTGGGCTCCTTTTTGCTCTCTTTGTTGCCGTCATGGTGGCCACCAAGCTCCATGCTCGAAAACACGCAGCACGTCGCGCGGACAAGAAGAGCGCGGCGCTTGCGTCAGAGCCGAAGAAAGTCACATGGGGAGCGGTGCTCGGCGCGTGGCGACAAGTGACCAACTTGATGTGGAAAAACCTCGTGATTCGACGACGGAAACCCGTGTCGTTTGTGCTGGAAATGGCGCTGCCCGTGCTGCTTACGCTTGGGTTAGTCTTTATTGCGAATCTGGACACGATCTTCAAGACGGGGAATGCAACGGACTCGACCCGCTCCTCGGATCAAGCCGCGTTGACATCGACGCCAGTGGTGTGCACGAGCTTGAGCTCCCTGGAAGGTACCAACTATGGAGCACTGAGTACCAACATGTCGACGTTCTACACTAGTGGACAGAGTGTCATTGGTCTCTTCATGCTCATCAGCTATATTAAATTCGTCTCGACGACGACCACGACCATGGTGATTGAAAAGGAGACCAAGATCCGAGAAGTGATGAAAGTCATGGGACTCTCGAATTTCACGTTACTCTTCTCGTGGTGTCTCACGACGGCACTCTTGGCGACACCGCTTGCGTTGATCATTGCCGCGGAGCTCAAGTTTGGCCTCGTCTTTCCCATGACCGAGTATGCAACACTTGTGTTTTTATTTTGGGCGTTGAGTCTATCGATTGTGAGCTTCAGCTACTTTATTACGCCGTTTTTTAACAAGTCGCGAGCCGCGTCGATCGCCTCGGTGCTCGTGTGGCTCGTGCTCTTTTTTCCGTTTCTTTCCGTCATGTCCAAGTCCAACGCACTCAAGTATCTCGGTGCACTGGCGCCGCCGACAGCCTTTGCTTTAGGTATTGATGACTTGGTGCGTCGGGCGCAGCGTGGCAGAGGACTCGCATATGCTCTGGGAATGACGAGAGCTTCAATTAATGTGCCCACGGCCTTGGCCATGAGCTGGTTTTTAATCCTTGACTCGTTCATTCTAGTCGTTCTCGGCTGGTATTTTGACAATGTGCTCCCTCAAGAGTTTGGTGTCAGGAAGCCATGGAATTTCCTCTTTGTCAAGGAGTATTGGATTGTACCAAGCTCGACTGCCAGCGACAATGGGCTGGTAGTGTCTCCCAACACGGCATCATCGCCTCAGACAAACTATTCAATTGTATCACCACGAAGAAGGGCACCGCTGCATTCGATTTCGTCGAGATCTATTGTGACAAAGGAACGATCGCGGCTGGTGGCGGCAGTCGAGCCGGTAAGCGCTACGCTCGCAGCACAGGAACGCAAAGGAACGTGTCTTCAGATTCGTGGTCTTCGAAAGGAATTTAAGTCAGGCGACGGTGACGTGTATGTCGCAGTACATGGACTGGACCTCACATTGTACGCCGGGCAGATCTCGGCTCTTCTGGGTCACAACGGCGCCGGAAAAACAACGACAATATCCATGCTAACAGGACTCATACCCCCCACATCCGGCGATGCAACGCTTTATGGCCGATCCATTCAAGAGCGTTCTAACGAACTTCGTCAGATCATGGGGGTTTGTCCTCAGCATGATGTTCTTTTCAACGAGTTGACTGTCGAAGAACATTTATTGCTGTTTGGTACGATGAAGCGTGTTCCCTCCGAGAGCCTCCAGGCAGAAGTAGAGCGTATGATTCGTGAGGTGGGGTTAGTGGAGAAACGAAAAATTGCAGCGAGGAAGCTGTCAGGTGGACAAAAGCGCAAGCTCAGTGTTGCACTCGCGTTCATGGGCGACAGTAAATTGGTGTTTCTCGATGAGCCGACGTCTGGTATGGACCCATATTCCCGTCGATTTACCTGGAATCTGTTGCAGCGTAACCGAGACGATCGAGTGATTGTGTTGACGACTCATTTCATGGATGAGGCAGACATTTTGGGCGATCGGATCGCAATTATGGCAGAAGGGCAGCTGTGTTGTGTGGGCAGCTCCTTGTTTCTAAAGAATCGATTTGGTGCTGGTTACAATTTGACCATGATCAAAGCGACCGGGTGTGACGTGTGGGACGTGGGTCGATTTTTGCGTAAATATGTGCCTGAAGCGAAAATGTTGAGTAACTTTGGCTCCGAGGTGGTGTTTCAGCTTCCAGCAGCATCAGCAGGAATGTTCTCGACCATGCTAGAAGCGCTTGACGAGGAACTGCAACGTCTGCTTATTGTTCAGTATGGTATATCGGTGACAACATTGGAGGAAGTTTTCTTGCGCATTTCCCGTGATCGAGAGGAAGAAGCGGCGATGGATGTTGTTCCTGGGATCGAATCGTTGGATCAAGTGCGTAAAACATCCGCTACGTCCACAAATTCGCGCGGTATGGCAGCAGATTCGACATTAGTCGATCGCGCGACGTTCTGGAGCCAATACAGAGCATTGTTGGTAAAACGTTTCCGGATCGCCAAACGAGACAAGAAGAACTTGTTGAACGCTGTATGCATTCCGCTGCTTTTCCTCGTTATCTCGGTGTCGTCTCCTGAAATCAACATCGCGAGTTTTATGCCAACTACCAACTATGCTACAAAATTTTCGTCATCGTCTGAACCAGAACAATGTTCACGTACAAATGTGTCAGAGTCCGTTCCACAGACGTGTGAGAGCAAATCGTTTCATTACTGCAATCTTGGCGTGATTGAGTGCAGTGCCTTGACGTGCTGTACCGGGACAAATGTCGTGTCTCCTTACTACCCATGCAACACGTGCGAGGAGAGCACAGCTTCTACGCCAAAAGTTCCGTGCTATAACAGATACTGTCTCGACCGGAATGGTGCTAAACTGCAGGCGACCTTGAATGCCTTTTTGATCTCGATCGTGGTGATGCTCGCATTTTCGTTCGTTCCTGCTGCGATTGTAGCATTCGTTGTTCGTGAAAAGAGCCCGAATCAAAACGCCAAGAGCTTGCAGTTTATCTGTGGAGCAAACATGTCGGCGTACTGGTTGTCGACATGGACGCACGATTTCGTGTGCATGCTCGTAACGGTGATTGCGTCCATCATTATGGTACCCTTGTCGACTCGCACGTTGCAGAGCTCGATGGAGTTTTGGGGTGTTTTAGCTCTCATCGCGTCGCATGCTCTGGCTGTGATCCCCATGGCGTATTTATTCTCCTTCAAATTCAAGAAACACGCAGTTGCACAGACGTCGCTACTAGTGTTTGCACTCTGCTCGGGTGGGGTACTGAGCATTTTCTCCTTCTTGTGCCGCCTCATCAACTTTGACTTAACCTCGAGCACGTCGTCCGACCCCTTGACTCTCTCGTCCCTCGATCGCAACTATCTCCGATGGGTCTTTCTTCTCTTTCCCGGCTATAGTCTCAACAATGGCATTTACGAGATTGCCACTCGGAAACTCAGTCGAAGCTCGCTCTACGGTAGCAATACTGAGACCGTTGCCCCGCCGTCGTTCTTTGGTCTATGGAAAGGTCTAGGGACGGATTTCACGTGCACGCCATGCTGGGATGCAGCCGCTGGCGAAACCTGTTGTGTCCGCAACGTATTTGATCTGGATGTAGCGGGCGCGCCAGTCGCTTACGCAGTGGTGGAGATCGTACTCTTTAGCCTCTTGGTGTTTGTAATTGAGCATCGGAGCTTATCGTGGCGTCCTGAAAAACGTCTGGAGCCGTCGCACGAGGAAGATGAAGACGTGGCGAGGGAACGTCAGAAGGTGGAAACATCGAGTCCGACCGAGTCGGACAGTGTCTTTATCCGCCACTTGCGTCAACAGTATGGACGCAAAGGCAAGCTCGCGCTCGACAACTTGTGCCTCTCGATCTCAAAAGGCGAATGTTTTGGGTACCTCGGCATCAATGGCGCTGGAAAGACCACGACGATCAAAGTCTTGACGGGCGAGCTTGCGCCCACGAATGGGTTTGTCACGTTAGGCGGCTACGAGTTGGCGCGGGAGTGCGAGCAAGCGCGTCGCGTGGTCGGCTACTGTCCTCAGTTTGATGCGTTGCACGACTTGTTAACGGTGGAAGAGCAACTCGAGTTGTACGCGCGGCTCAAGGGACTGCCGAGCGAGTGCGTGAAACAAGCAGTGGACGAGAAGATTGACCAAGTGGGGCTCACAGCGTATCAGACCAAGTTAACGCATGGACTCAGTGGTGGGAACAAGCGCAAGTTATCGACCGCGATTGCCTTGATCGGGTCCCCTCCGATCGTCATTCTGGACGAACCGTCAACAGGAGTCGACCCCACGTCCCGTCGGAAAATGTGGGACGTCATTGCCAGTGTCTGTGCATCGAAAACGTCGTGTGTGATCCTCACGACACACAGTATGGAGGAGTGCGAAGCCCTCTGTACACGGGTGGGCATCTTGGTGAGTGGGAAGCTGCAATGCTTGGGCAGTGTCGAGCATCTCAAGCAAAAGTTTGGTCGAGGCTACATCGTGGAAGTCAAGTTGAGGGTACCCGATGCACTGGCGATACGAGCATTGGAACAGCACGTGACGACGCAACTGCGCGAGTCCACGAGTCCGGGCGTTTCTCGAGACCGTCTCGAACGTGTCTGTGCCGTGCTTGGAGCGCCTAGTCGGGCCCAAGCGATCCTCGATGGCGAGCATAGTGCCACCGTGCTGACGAGCTACCTCGACACGTCCGGCCTCATTCCCATGGACGTCTTTTGCACGTGGTGGCACACGGAAGACATGGGCACGGCGCTCTACGAGTTTTTTCGCACCAACTTCCCAGGCACGGAGCTCATTGAGCAGCAAGGGGACCACTTTCGTTTCCAAGTCCCGAAGCAAGCGTTACGACCGTACACAATCTTTGCGGTCCTTGAAAAACACAAAGACGAACTCGAGATCAGCGACTATGGCGTGAGTGAGGCGTCTCTAGAGCATATATTCAACACAATGGCGGCTCAGCAGACTGAGGAGAAGCTACTAGGGAGCACGAGGAACCTTAGTGAGTACTACTAGGTGCCGCATCACTGGCGAGAATTTCTGTTGCAATGTGTTTCCGTCCATCGTAGCCCAGCGAGTGTAGGAAACTTGTGCTGTCGTAGATGTCCAATAAAATAGCAGCAATATTACCAAATCGTGTCAAGTCAAGAGCTCAGCAACCAATTACAGCTAGGTTGCGAGAATGATACCCGTAAAGAGATTGTAATGCGTTCGACGAAGTAGATTGAACCAAGGACTTGTTCAATGGAATGTGTTTTGAGAAGTGATTAGCTAGCCTAGCATGCATATGGATAACGAGTTGAAGGTATACTATACCTCCAATAGCTGTTGTGTTACGTCCATTACTTAGCAGTGCAAAACTAGGCAGTACACAGAATCGAGTACGGATACCGTATTTTGGCAGCTAAAAAGTAGGAGATACAGAGTGCTAACTAAAACCAATAGTCCTACCTAATTTTAGT
Organism: Peronosclerospora sorghi; assembly: GCA_026184515.1. Classification (NCBI taxonomy): domain Eukaryota; phylum Oomycota; class Peronosporomycetes; order Peronosporales; family Peronosporaceae; genus Peronosclerospora; species Peronosclerospora sorghi. The sequence goes on from CM047582.1 coordinate 3,745,135, forward strand.
AATTAAAGTATACAGACTATTTGTAGCAATTTCAGATTGGGGGACGACCGCACACGAAAATACGTGCTTTTAAGAATTTCACGCAACCTCCACCAATTGCATCGCTGGAAAGTGCCGGGTTACAAGATGGGTACAGAAACAAGCTGCAGATTGGGTATGTTTAGTGCAGAACTCTAGACAAGATGACAACGACTCGTGCGGCCCTCGTCCGCTCTGCTCTGTGCCTCACAACAGGTACGGCCGCAGCCTACGAAGATTCCGGAACGAAAAGCATGGCTTTTTTAATCATCGACTTGATCCATCTACAGCCAAAGCTCGCCCGTCCCCCACCCTTTTCTACTTTCCTGGTCTCGAGGCTGCTCCCTGGCATGATACGCGCAAGTTTCCATGGATCGAACGTCTCGAAGCGAGTCGCGAGATCATCATAAACGAGTATTTTGAATTACAAAAAGCACGAGACAAAGGTGCTCCGAACGCAGGCACGAGCGACTATCAAGTGACCGAGAAGGAGCATCAGCTGCATCAGGGCCAGTGGAAGTGGCTCTCCTACGTGACACAAGGCCAGCGCCAAGCAGATTTTGCAGTCCACTGTCCGAAAACAGTGGAAATGCTCGAAAGTATTCCTGGTTTCATGACGAATGTGCCATTTGCGTACGCGTTCTTTTCGATTTTAAAGCCAGAGGTCGTATAGCGCTCTCAACTTGTCTCTAACGAGAAAAAACGTGTGGCTAAGTAGTGGTGTCTGTCGGTACTAGTCAAGCATCAAAGCTCATTCCGCACCCTGCAACATTCGACTACGTTGTCACTTGCCGCTCATTGTATCGAAAGGTTGTGGCATTCGTGTGGGTGAGGAATCGCGACAGTGGGCAGAAGGCAAAGCGCTCGTGTTCGACGGTTCGTTCCATTGTAAGAAATACTGCACATGGAGTTGTCTCAACCCCCGTGGTCCCTTTGGTGGTTGTAGACGCATTTGATCACGAAGTGTGGCATCATGGAAAAGAAGGAGATCGCGTGCTCTTGTTATTTGATGTCTGGCATCCAGATCTCATTCAGGAAGAGCGTGATGCGATTACCGAAATGTTTCAACAAGCAAAGGAGAAAGGATGGATTAAATAAATAATACGCATAATGTCATGACTCTAAAAATCTGCACTGTACGTTCTTACTGAAAACGGTATTAAGGTAATTTTCATTTTTCGCAATGTTAAAAAAATTCGACCCTTTAGGCAAAAATATTTAGTACTCAAAATTAGGGTTAGTTACATAACTACAATATTAAAAAAACTCAAATTCAGTTTATTCAAGGTTAAAAGCGACATCGACGACTCAAGTTTTCCTAACTTCTAACGCAAATGGGCAAGAAACATTTCAACAGGTTATGATCCCAAGGCGTAACGATGTTTCGACAGATGGGAACATGAAAAGAAGACAAGCCAGCAGGTATTGGAAACAGAAGAGGAGCCAAAATTCTCGAAATGTTTCAAAAGGTCTGTGATAGACTTGATAAACTCGATAATTCTCGTGGTATTCCTGTAAGAAACCACCTCGGTTTCAATACTTCAATGAGACTTGGCATCCGGATGAGGTTGGCATCGCTAGAGAGCACGCCGGAAAGAAACCCAAGGTGCAAAATCATTTTCAAGATATGAATGGAAATTTCGGTATGCAAATGCCAGTACGAAATCAGCAGCTCGTGCTCAGAACATCTTCTACAAAACACAGCAAGCTGTCTATTAGGATGTTCGTAGGTACGGAAGTTTACCGGGGGCTAGGAGCAGGTTTCAAGGAGTGGGGAACCAGGTTTAGTAGGCAAATTCTTATTGCCGAATTATGTGGATATTGCTGGAGCGAAGACGATCTCTTGGGCCACTAACTGGGTAGAACAGCGGAGAGACACTATAGATAAGTAGACACATGGGGGTGGAGTCACCTTCGTTGGTTCATGTTATGAACAAAATGCTTAATGCATTTCATACGACCCTTACACCTTCCCAATCGATGAAATTGTTTACGAGCAGTAACATCCAAGAATGTTTTGGAATGAACACTACCTATACTTGGTAGTTATTTTTATAAAGTCGGTCGGAGGAAGTGAATCTTTGGTTCAGGACAATATGGTTCATTATGCTTCACCAGACCTAAAAACCATTTTTATGGCAAATTGGATAACACAAGATCCTCATGCTGAAGAACTCTGTCAATTTGCTCAATAGGTGAAATGAAGTCAAAAACTATTTCTTCAATTGGAAAGGACACAATAAACATGGCCGAAGGCAAGAAAAAAGACCTTGAAATTCTACGGGTGTGGTAAAATTGGACATATTCGGGCTAAATACCCGAAAAAAACGATAAGAAGGTGGATTTTTGCTAATTATCAGTGAAAACTTGAAAGGTTGATGGAACCAAGTGGAGTTTAGAAGGTGGTGCTAGTATGAACCTTGTCAATGATATCTCTTACCTTGATAATAATGTGGTGAAGTGAACCACAAATTTGGTCACTTTTGGTCAAGGCAGTTGGTCGAGTTTCCGATTGGTCTAAACAAGGGGGGATTTTTAGCCTATCAGATTCAAGGAGTGTCAAGAACGCAAGTTTTGGCGAGTCACCTGACATTGGGTATTTTACATATTTTCATGTGGGTACATATTGGGACCGTAGGGAGGTAGTATTGGTTAGAGTTGTGGATTTGCCTAAAAGAGAAGAAGTCGTTTGGAATCTTTTGGTTTTGCCTTCGGGCTAACACCTCAACAGGAGGTCGTTTAAACCTTTGCTATGTGCACCTCAACAGGAGGTCGTTTAAACCTTTGCTATGTGCATCAGTCGCCTCCGCCCGCCGCGGAGTGTTTGGGAGCAGAGGGTCGAGTAATCCCCTCTAGCTCATTATACCCGGTCTGGACGCTTCACACGCGCATTTGGCCAGCCGGAAGTCCCTCGACGGGAGCACGCATTGGTCGACTTCCTCAAGTTTAAGTCAAGTACGTTTGGAACGTGCTATCCACTGGATTGGTCTTTACGTGGAGATATCGTTTGTGGAGTTTCACGGGCATATTGGGTCTTCACGTGGACATATTGGCTCATTGTAACATTGGTTGGAGTTTAGACCGGTATTGGTCTTCTCTCATATTGGTCAGGGGCTAGACCGGTTGATTGGTCTGCCCTCTATTATTTCGTATTGGTCAGGTCTAGATCGTTTGGACGATCGACGTATTGGAATTTATCTTTTGGAAGTGTCTCTGGTCTGTACGTACCTGGGGTGAAGAGTTCCGACCTAGGTACACCTAGCCAGCACGGTTTCATATTCAAGACCGAATCAGATCGATCTGCGATCCCGATCCACCGAGTGTGTAACTAGCTCATTCCATCGGGCGCACAAGGTGATATGAACTTAAGTGAATCGGACCAGGTGTCTTTGGATCATGACCGGTCGTCTGCCAGCAGCGGACGATCGGACCAGATTTCGAGTCGAGGTCCGCGGGGTACC
>CM047582.1:3771909-3878489 GCA_026184515.1 Peronosclerospora sorghi
CCGCACTTGGGAGTTGCGCCCGTATCTTGGCTAGTGATTACACCATTTCCGGTTTCTTCTCGTGCTCTAGGTCGCGCGCAAGGGCCCGCGCCCTCGCGCTTCCTGATGCGCCCTTGCTCTTCTCATTGCGTGCGTGAATTTTGGGGGGCGGAATTTCAGCCAATGAATGGCGAGAATTTCCGCCCGAATTTTGATGGGAAATCGTACCACCTGAATGCGCCGGCGGGGGCGCGAGGGCGCATGGGATTTGGCGATGTTAAACGCATCACTTGCATCCGATTTTAGGCTCATGAGGAGCGCCTTCGTCTTGGCTTTCTTGTGGGGAGGCGCTTGCTTCTCCTCGTCTTCGGAGTCGCGCGCTACGCCCCGCGCCCTTGAGCCACTCGCCGCGCCCGCGCGCCTCTTGGAATGGCGCCGATCTCGGTATCGATGCGGACCGGACCAGGATCTGCTTGGTCAGGGCGGACCGGTGCAAGCTACCGATCTGCCCCGACGATCAGAGCAAGGTGACATCCGAGGTCCGCGGCGGAAGTGGGCGATCTCCAATTGCCATATCTTTTAACCGGGCGTGGCGGTGCAGTCCAGACGTGCCAGGCAGCAACGAAGGCGCCCATTTCACTGACCCATATGCTGGCGTGATGTCACCTAGCACTCTGGTCTTCTGTTCTGACCCCAATGTCGACGCCACTTGGATGAAACTTTCACGTAAATTCGTTCGTGACTTGGACTGGATGGCGACCATAAACTCGGAATCACAAGACCCTTCGCTGGAGTCCTCGGACGAGACCCCTGTGTGCTTGGTGCGATTTGCAGTACGGCGCGAGGGCGCTCGACTTTCCGAGGGGCTGTAGATTTCGTCCGTGTCCGAGTCCGATTCCATAAGAAGCGCCTGTGTCTTGGCTCACTTATGAGGCACTGCACGCTTCCCCTCGAGTCTGGGTTCGCGCGCAGTGCCCCGCGCCCTCGAGCTACCCGGCACTTCCGCGCGCTTCTTCGATTTGTGTGCAATTTCGGGCTGCTGAATATCAGCCAATGAACGATGTAGGTCTTGGTCCTGCTGCAAGCGGTCTTGGTCTTGCTCCGAGGCGACTAAGGTTGCCGACGCAGACCAATCTATGCTGGAGGAAGCAGCCGAACACGGACGCAGCAAGTTCATCAAGCGCTGGCGGCACTGGTCTAGTGCCACCTGACGACGACCCGACTCTAGCGTCCAAGCGTCTGACTTGTCTTGATAAGACCGGACCTTCCCGGTCTGGTCTTGGATGGAAATCTGAAGCTTGGCAATGCATCGCGCGAAGTCGTCGCCTTGCATGCGCAGTGAGGTCGCGTCAAACTGTCCGTCCAGCTGCTGCCGGCGAACAAGTGCAAGTTGATCCCGGAGATGGGACTGATGAGCCTCCAGACGGGACAGCTCATGACGCGCGCTTACCAGCTCCTCTAAAATTGGTCGAAGCTGGTCAACGTGATCTTCGGACTGCCTATCGGCATCAAGCAAAGCACCTATTGCCTTGACGACGCTGGGAGGGATGAGAGCTGAAGACAAAAGAGGGCCAAGACAAGTACAAGACGAAGACCAAAGATGCGCACCTCGTGTTGCCTGGTGGGCCACCTGGGTCCTGAGACGCATGTTTTCTGCAATCATATCCTGCATCTGCGTGTCGGCTTCAGTCTGACGCCCTTCCGATGTTTGAAGTGCACGAGAGTTACGTGGGCTGTCAGACCGAGCCGACCGGACAGGCGAAGCAAGGTGGGGCGACTCGGCGCATAGAGTTTCTGCAAGAACAACAAGAACAAGCGTAAAAGGGAAACATAAGAAGATCAAGTGCAGCAAAGGCAGTACCTGACGCAGGTGTCGAAGATGTTTGATCCATGGGGAAGAAGTGTGAGTGACCAAGGTCCAGTTGGTCGAGTGATGGGTGAGTCAGACCGTTATCGTTGTGCGACACGGTCGGACTCAGGGGCGGCTGTGGTGAAGTGTACCACAAATTTGGTCACTTTTGGTCAAGGCAGTTGGTCGAGTTTCCGATTGGCCTAAACAAGGGGGGATTTTTAGCCTATCAGATTCAAGGAGTGTCAAGAACGCAAGTTTTGGTGAGTCACCTGACATTGGGTATTTTACACATTTTCATGTGGGTACATATTGGGAACGTAGGGAGGTAGTATTGGTTAGAGTTGTGGATTTGCCTAAAAGAGAAGAAGTTGTTTGGAATCTTTTGGTTTTGCCTTCGGGCTAACACATCAACAGGAGGTCGCTTAAACCTTTGCTATGTGCATCAGTCGCCTCCGCCCGCTGCGGAGTGTTTGGGAGCAGAGGGTCGACTAATCCCCTCTAGCTCATAATACCTGGTCTGGACGCGCCACACGCGCATTTGGCCAGCCGGAAGTCCCTCGACGGGAGCACGCATTGGTCGACTTCCTCAAGTTTAAGTCAAGTACGTTTGGAACGTGCTATCCACTGGATTGGTCTTTACGTGGAGATATCGTTTGTGGAGTTTCACGAGTATATTGGGTCTTTTCGTGGACATATTGGCTTATTGTAACATTGGTTGGAGTTTAGACCAGTTTTGGTCTTCTCTCATATTGGTCAGGGGCTAGACCGGTTGATTGGTCTACCCTCTATTATTTCGTATTGGTCAGGTCTAGATCGTTTGGACGATCGACGTATTGGAATTTATCTTTTGGAAGTGTTTCTGGTCTGTACGTACCTGGGGTGAAGAGTTCCGCCCTAGTTACACCTAGCCAGCACGGTCTCCGATATTCAAGACCGAATCAGATCGATCTGCGATCCCGATCCACCGAGTGTGTAACTAGCCCATTCCATCGGGTACACAAGGTGAGATGAACTAAAGTGAATCGGACCAAGTGTCTTTGGATGATGACCGGCCGTCTGCCAGCAGCAGACTATCGGAACAGATTTCGAATGGAGGTCCGCGGGGTACCCCCCCGTAAGTTGGAAGGCTGGGCACGATGGTGGTGGTCAGGTTGTCGATACAAATGTATTCGATTTCGAACTTGACTCCACCACAATAACGAAAGGGTAAATGGAACCTGTTTTCAGGAAGATATTAAAGCCTTGGAGGCTACCAGAAAAGGTTGGATCAAGATTGAAGTAAAAGCTAACGATAAGAAAAATGTGATTTGCATCGAGAGTGTTTCTTACGTAGAAAAAATAGTCAAAGAATATCTTATCTTATGGCCTTTTGGAAGAGAAAGGGTGTGAAATGGCGTATGTGAGGAGCGAAAACGATGATGATAAATGCCGCCTCATGAAGACCAACATTTAGCATTGAAAAGACGAATAAAGTTTTAACCGTTCTGGGTAACGTGGAATTATAAGTTTAAATAAGCAGTAAATTATTTACGCGACTATGAACTGGACGATTGTAAGCAAACAAAGGTTCAGATTTACGAAAAGGATATCTAACACATTTTTATGCAAAACTTGGTCAGCTCAATTACGACAAAATCGAGAGGTTGGACAAGGATCCGAGCCATCGATTTCTCTGAGTGATCACAAGAGATGAATTGTTTCACGTGTGCCCAGGGAAAGCAAACAAAAAATCCTCGGTCACTCAAAGACTCTGAATGAATGAACCACCGATCATGTTGGAGGTGTAATCTGTTCCGGTATAAAATGACCCATAACACCAAATGCCTGACTCGGAAATCGGTACATGATAAACGTTGTGGATTCAAATCCAACTATACATGATGTTTTTTGCCAAGACTAAGGACGTTGCCTCCAAGAAATTTGAACGCTTGCTAGCGTTCTCCGAGAGACAATTCAACCACAAAGTTCATGTTCTACTTACCAACGGCGGACTCGAATACAAAAATCTAAATAGGATTAGCTTTACAGTCCCCATTCGATACCAGTGAAAAAAAGGCAAGGTGTAATCCAGTGCAAACGGCATTCATCTCCACTCGCAACCAATATCGCCTTGTATCTATCAACTCGACCATTTTCGTCTAATTTCTTCCCTGTAAATCCACTTGGTGTGTAGTGAATGGCAGTCCTCTGGCTTCTTGACAATCTTCCATACTTGATTTGGCTCCAACGCCGTTATTTCTTCTTTCATGGCTGAAATCAACTTCAATTTGTTCGTTCTCTTCATGGATTGAGAAAAATTCGTCGCATCCTCGGAGATGAAATTAACCGAACCAATTTTCAGCATCTTGGTGATATCCAGTCGAATCTTGAGTGTCCTTGTTTTCTTTTTTAAGCTTGTTTTTTTCTTGTGACACTTCTTGTTTGATAGCCTTCATACTTTCAATTCTTTTTTTTCTTGGATTCTTTCCTTGAAACTTGAACTTCGCTTGTTTTGGCTCCTTCTGAACCTTGCTTCTCTTTCATATTTTGTTGAATCGTGGAACTTTGGTCTTGATCAAGCGTTTCAATGTGTCTAATATGTTGTGTTATCACAAGATTGCGTTGAGTCTTTAAGAAAACCTTGAAATCCTTGACTTCTACATTTTTCCCAATTATAATCGCAACTTGCGCTCTTTGAGCAAACGATTTTTTCTTGGATTGTGATACACCGTGCATGATGATACGAAAGCTACAATTTACCCATATTTTTTTTCTTGGTCAATAGTTCTAGATGAGATAGTCGCTCGGCATTTGCATTCGTAGGGCTCCGATTAAATATGAAAGCAGCCTATTGTACCGCATCACCCCAAAACGACAAATTTAATCCACTTGCATACATCATACACAGCGCCATGTTCATAACGCTTCGGTGCATTAGTTTTGTTTCCCATAACTAGATTTATTGTTGGCTTCGCTCACTTGGCGTTCAATTCCAGTGCTCTTACAAAAACCAAAGCATGGTTTATTTTTTGTGGAGTCAAAACGACTAAAAAACGGTTTTTACAGATAAATAATAAATGTATGTCTGCAGCAAGCGGGGTGACTATAGTTGAAAAAACCTAAATGGGAAATGGGATTCTGCATTTATGCTCAGGTCAAGGCAAGCGTAAAATTAAGGGATCAAGTCCTAAGCTAACAAATACGCTTTTCGGGCTCAAACAAGCAGGGATATTGTGGAATCGACTCATACATGGAGAATTATTGTAATTAAGCTTTTTTTGAGATGTCTCATCGACTTGTGCTTGTATGTGAAGACTATTGAGGCGCACATCGTGGTCGTTGGAACTTACGTCGATGATCTCTAGTGGCTTGAACCAAGGAGGAGCTGATAAAGAAGTTTTTCAAAGACTTGGAGATTTTAGAGATTAAAATCTCAGCATGGTTTCAAATTTTCTTGAGATGAGGCCCAAATAATGTAAATACGTTGGACCAAAAATTTACAATTGAATGTACCCTTAAGGATTTCAGTCTCAAAGATGCAAATTCTGTCAAGGCACGAATTGGAAAGTATTTCAAAGACTTACCAATGCAACCAAGTGATGAACTTTCGAATAGAGGAAATATGAAAATACTTTTTAATCTCTTGTCGGAAGCCTGTTGTGGATGTCAAGGTGCACAAGAACAGATATTTTCTTCTCAGTACACAAGGCTACAAGATGACTGGGCCAACTATAACAGACAAGAATTTAGCCAAGAAAATTACAAGACACTTGAATGGAACCACGTCAATGAAATTAAGTATTACGAGACCTGAATACACATCGGAAATCTTCAAGATCACCGGATACAGCGATGGTGATTATACAAATGCTAAGGACGACAGGAATCGACTGCTGGTGGTTTTACATTCGTCAACGGGATATGTTGAAATGGATATGCAAGAAATAAAATGGAATATCTATTAATATATGGAGGCAGAATATTATGCTGCATCGAGAATACAAGTAGAATTGCTGTGTTACAATAATTGGTCAAAGAATTTGGAGTCAAAGTCGAACTGCCTTGGACGATTTTTATGGACAACCAAGCAGCAATTAAGATTCTGAATGGACTTAAAGATTGAAACACTTTGGCATTAAAGATTTACTGATGAATTCAAGCGACGAACTTAGTGGAAATATTACAATTTTCAAACTCTTGTGGGATGTTTCTATGCGTTTCAAAGTGCACAAGGCCTGATATTTTTTCCTACGCAGTGCACACGGCTACGAGGTGGACACATGCTCCGACGATGACCGACTGTAATTTGGCCAAGAAGATCGCGAGGTATTTTTAGGGGACAAAGTCACTTAAGTTGACAATGAAGAAGCCTCAGGACATATCTGATGTTGGAAATAAATTTTGCCATTTTGGCTTTTACGTCTATTCATGATGGTGAAATCCCATTGGCTGAAATGGATATGCACATTACAAGTTATAGCTCAAGTTAAACATTTTAGTATTGTCGTATTTGACTTTAAAAACTTTACATAATACACTTTTTGTTTTGATTTTTAAACAAGATATCGCTACAGACGGCCCCCGCATGGCATTCTTCGCGCACAGTCCTCCACTCCGCAAGATCCCACCTGGCTAACCCTTCAAAACCAGGTGGTCCAAGATATGTATTTACATCACAACTACCCTGTGTGTTGTTATTTTTCCTACATCTGAAAGTTTTAGGATTACAGTATACAGTGACCCAGACAACTCAAATACGAAAGAAGACAGAAAATTAACTACTGGTGGTTTGATTTATGTGGAAGGAATTCTAGTGAGCTAGATTTGCAAGAAACAAGGTGAAGTCTCTCTTTCGACTATGGAAGCCGAATAATATGCAGCATCGACAAAGGTAGCACAATTACTCGGTTCAATGAATTGCTTGAAGAATTTGTATTAGAAAAAAAGTTTAACTGTATTTCCACTGTGCTAGATCTTAAAATACCTGGTCTGAACACTTTTGACCAGGTAGGATCTTATGCAGAGGTTGGCAAGTGCGCGACGGTCGACGCGCCGTGTAAGTTTCAGCTGTGTTGTCTTAAAAGATAAAAATGATAAGTGTATTATGTAAAAATACCCAAAAATTCAGTGATACTAAAATACAACTTAAAAGTAACCGTCAATGTATACCTAAAATATATACTCCCTTTTCAGCCAATGGGGTTTCACCAACTTGTAAGGGCGCAAAACACAAAATGGGTACACGCACTTCCAACACTCCTCCTGAAACACCGGAGGATGCATACCCATCACGTCAACCCCAAACTTGCACGCAACCCTTGAATCCTTGGCGCATTGAGATCCTTGGTCAGCAGGTCTGCTAACATCTCAACACTTGGCACAAGGGTTGTCGAAATTATGCCCTTCCGTGAAAAGTCCTTTAAAAATTTCAGCTTCACGACAATGTGTTTTCCACTAGCGGCACTCGCTTCGTTTTCCACTTGCTTGATCGCCGCCTGGTTATCCATCTTAAGTACAAAGGGCGTCTGCGCACGTAAGTCAATCTCCATGATCAACTCTCTCAATCCTAACGCTTACCTGCCAGCCATCGAATCTGCAACAAATTACTTTCGGCAGTCGAAAAAGCGACGGCAGTATGCTTCTTTCACGACCAGTTGACAATAACTCCATTAATAAACGTAATCATAGCCGAAATACTCTTCCTGTCCAACTTATCAGCCGCGGAATCAGCGTCACTAAAAACCATAATCCGTAACGGCTGCGGCAATTCATCGTCGTGCTTCAACCTTAACTTCAAATCATTTGTACCCGTTCAAATACTTGAGGATCCTTTTTGCGACTTTTTAATTACCAACAGTCGACGTGTGAGTTCTTTTGGCTACACGGTGCACCACAGTAGAAATGTCGGGGCGAGTGCACCGTGAAATCCAGAGTAAACTGCCCACAAGTGATTGAAAGTTCCTTGTGCACGACATATTGACCTTGGGTCGCACTGGCAGCGGTTTCCTAAAGTTTTCAACATCACTCTAGCACCAGCACCGGCGTTCGAGTCGAGTTCATTTTAGATAGTTTGTAGGTGCTTAAAACTTCACCAATCGTAGCTTGCTGATCCAAAACATATCCAAGCCTTGGATCGTCCTTAATTCTTATGCCCAAAAACTTTACGTCCCAGATCCTTTTATTCCAACACTTGGATTTCCACGAAAAACTGATTCACAATTTTATCACTAGTGCCCGTGACCAGTAGTCGTCAACGTAGGCATTCACTACCACTGTCTCGCTTCCAACATGCTTTACAAAAATACAAGTGTCTGTAACACATTGTATAAAATTGAAATCCGCCAATGTTTTACATAAAAACTCATGCCACAGGCGCCCAGTCTGCTTCAAGCCATAGAGATTTTAACTCCAGCGCTAAATCCTTCTTTGAATCCACACCGAAATCATTTAATTTTTCTTAGTTTATAGCCATGCCTTGCGGGACTTGTAGGTAAATCTCCACGTTTTCTTCCGCATTGGCTTTGGGGTAGGCACTTGGCACGTCGCCATGGCGTGCTGCCACCCCAAAACTTGCGCCAACTTCAGTATAACTTCACGTTATTTAATTCGATGACTGTTGAGAAAGTGAAAAAATAATCGTCACCAAAAATCTTCTTGTCACCCCTGGCAACTAATCTCGCCTTGTACCTCTCCACCGACACACTAGCGTTCTCTTTGGTCTTTTACACCCATTAGGTCGGGAGAGGTACCATGTTTTTGGGGCGACGCACAACATCTAAGGTATCCAGTTCTTCAATCGACTTGATCTCATCCATTTCGGCTTGACTCCACATACTGCCGTGCTGGCCAGCATACGATTCCCTAAAACTTCTAGGGTCGGGATCCATTTTTAACGTAACGTCCACTTCGTTCTTTAGTTCGCATACAGCGAATGCGCATAGCGCTCTTTCCGAACTTATTTCGTTACCTTGATTTTCAGTTTCAGTATTTCCACCAGTGTTACACGAAATATCATCACTTACAGGCACCTTGGAATGTCGCAATGTTTCATACTCCTTGGCCTTCGGCGTCTTTTTCAGTTTCCTGCGTGATTTGCGCGTATTTTGCTGACCTATTTTTATTCGCTTCTGCACTTCTTTTGGCCTTGTTGAATTGTCACTCTTGAACTCAGGATGCGCCACTTATTCCACCTTTTTACGTGAACGTGATCTCACTAGATCCTGAATGTCATTTTCAACTTCGCCTTTTAGAGCTTTAGCGATCTTGTTACTTGTTTCTTCGCTTAGCGTTTCGATCGCGGTGACATGCCTCGTCACCGTGACCACACAATCCTTTAACAGCAATACCTTGTAGCCCTTTGTTTCGTCATTTTTCCCCAAAATTAACGCGCGCTCAACGTGTCTCGTTCGCCGTCTTCTTCGGCTCCCGCTAAACCATGCACCGGACCCGAAAACCACTATATCCGTGATAACCGGTCGCTTTCCGGTGATCACTTCAATAGGTGACAATCGACCTTGGTTAGACCTTGTCGGAGTACGGTTGAGTATGTAAGAAGCATACTCAGCCGCCTCCGACCAAAAAACCAATGGAATTCCTGATCCTAAAATCATGCACCGGATCATATTAAAGATGGTCCGGTTCAACAGCTCCGCTTTTCCATTCAAAGCCGGATTTCCAGCTTCCGTGATTTGGCGGCGAATACCAGCTTGTTTACAGAACAGATCGACGTTCTGGTATTCGCCACCGCCATCCGTGCGCAGCACATGTACGTGGCAAGAAAACTCATTCAAACCATGGCAAAAATATCCGAACATCTTAGCCACCCTGTCATTGGTGCGTGCGGCAAATACGCGTACATAATTCGAAAAATGATCTACAAAGACAATCAGATATCTGTTCCCACGCCTGTCTCGAGGAGTGATGGGACCATTCAGGTCGCTGCAAATCACTCCTCCAATTCTCTCAATCTGCGAATTTGCACCGGAATCTGCCTTCGGTCGAGCCATTTTTGTGGCTTTTCCCTCAGAATAGGTCAGGAAACTCGGCCTACTGGTGTTCGTGAGGACTATGCCTGACCTGGGGTCCCTGGACAGTCGTTCGACGGTTTCATTGACCAGGTGACCCAAGCGCACGTGAAAGTGGTGAAAGCTTCCAGTGTGGACGTCAACAGCGACGTCTTCCGACACACTACTTAGCACCATGCTCGCAAAACCATTTACGTTAGAACTCTTTTTATCCATCTTCAAATTTTCCACAAGAACAGATCCATATGTCTTTAAATGGAACAATCTTGTGCCTTTTAACATCACTTGCACTTGGTGACCGTTGTCGGAAATAGTGCACCCCTTCTTGCGCAATTTACCAAGCGAAATCATTTTTTTTGCCATTTTGGCGCGAAGTATACTTCGGTCAAGACAATAAACGTTGTAGTTTCATCACACGTTCGTAACGTGATTTTCTCGATCTTTTGTGGCTTTTAGTGTGCCGCCATCCGGAAGCGCAAACGTGTCACTAGGACCGTACTCCCTACCATCTTCCATCAATTTAGCGTTCGACACTAGGTGTCTGCTCCACTTTCGATAATCCATGTGTTTTCGTTAATTCCATCGTTTTCGCATGCACCAATATTTGCATTCAAACTGTGCTCCATTATCGATCACACAAAATTTCTTGAAAATCCGTCGCTTTATTTCTGGTCTGCCCTTCCACTCCGGTTTCCACCACTTTTGCGTTTTTATCCGGGCAATACTTTCGCATGGCCCTTCATCTCCGCAGGTGTAACAGCCGCGCCTGTTTCTGCTTGGAGTAACTTCATGCGCTTGCATCCTGGCGGGAGACCTGCCCTTTAACGTATCGTCTTCCAGATCTTGAGCCCATGCAATGAGCTCTTGAGAGTGGCACAGGTAGTCCTGCCTAGCAGGATCATACCTTGCCATCAGCATTACTTTCAACTTGGGTGCTGCGAACTTGACAATATTTTCCACAATTAACTTTTCGCTCAACCCGCTTTCACGGGCTAGAGCTACTAAGTATAAATAATGCTTCGTCCATGTTATTTTGGAGTTCTTTTCTGCGGCAAACCATGGTGTGGTGGAGCGGCTGATCAGAATTTTTTAGGTTCGATCAGGCGTTCCCACAGCGCCCGGACTACCGACTAACGGAGGGGGTCCTCCAGTTGGCCTGTGACAGGCTTATGTCTTGCTCACCTTGTGTTCCCGACGGTTTGGGCGTGGGTCGCTCTCCAGGTGACCGGGCGTAGATCCGCGCAGTTCCGATGCAAGATCGAGATGAATTCGTAGTAGATTGACAAGTGTAGATCAGGTGAAAAACATCGATGATCAAGACCGATGATCGATTATCTTGCGGTAAATCGACGAGATTTCGGATGATCATAAGTCGATGACCAAGATCGATGGTCGCAGATCGATGATCGATGGTCGATTATCACGGGTTGATCTAGTTGATCTTGTGCTGAATCGACGAGATCTCGGATGATCACAAGTCGGTGATCAAGATCGATGATCAGGATCGATGATCGTAGATCGCTGATCAGGGGTCGATGATCGTTGATCACTGCTGATCTTGTACGAATTGGCGAGATCGCGGGTCTTTGATCTCAGATCGCATTTCGCAGATCGACGGTGTCGATCTAGTGGTGATCAGCGAAGGGGGTACATGATCACGTGGCGGAAGTCTTCACCACTTGATCGCGCAGCCTCTTAAGCCTAGATCGCTATGGAAATACCCAATATACTATGTATTCCTAGCTTAAACTCAAGAGGAAGGGGGTATATCTGCACTGTCTATGTGCAGATCGACGGATTTCGCAGAAATCCACCTAGAGTTCCCGTGGGGCGCTTTAAGCAGCTGAACTTCTAGGGGCCAGATGCGAATCAATGGGGGAAGAGGTGGGACACTAGAAGTTTCACTCTCCTGACAATTGGCTTAAACAGGCGGAAGTCTATGAAAAAGAGAACAACGAGAAAGCCACATTGCTGTCCGACTCCGGGAGGAAGTCTCCTCATTGACTCCGCCTTTCCTCCTAAGGTTGAATGTCACATAAAGACACCCAGAGACAAGAATGTGTTGGTATTGGATAAAGTGCATACATAAGAGAAGGCAGATCACGCGTCTAGATCAGCCTTGCACCATCTTTGGTCTCACTTTACCGTTGGGGTTGCAAACCGCCTGTCAAAACGCTACTCTGGACATGGATTTAAAGGTTGTAGCCAGGGTCCGCTTCGACCTTCTTGGATGTCACGCCTACCAGAAAAGATCCTTGTCAAGTTCGCTGGTAGACGCCTCTGTAGTGAGCAAACACTCCATATCTACGATTGGGGCAAAGTGCGGCGATTCCAGTTTCCAGATTCATATAGGTGGATCTTGCGATCCCATCTTGTTCTCGACGCTAGAGGTTATGACTAACTTGTGGTGAGCGATGGGTCTCATCTTTTAATAAGAGATTCGGCTATCCATTTATGTGCGGGTCACTAGTATCTCCGATAAGCCTCTAGTGGTTGACGGATGACAAGGTAGCCATCCCAATGGGTTACGTCTCGGTCGGAAAGCAAGGTATATCGAATCGTAGAATCTGACGTATCAGATCACGACCGAACTTGTTTGTGACAACGAGCTGGTGGAAAGAGGATGAGACCAGCATCCTGGTTTGGTTGAAAATCTACGTTTGTCGACCCGGCGTCGAAATAAGTGAAGGAAGAAAGCTCGGAAGAGGAAGATATCCAGATCACACTGGATCGTTCGGATAACCGATAAGACGTAGCGGCAAAGAGAAATCTACAACTCTCTCTGACCCTGCAGCGATATTCCCTCTGTTGTGAAAAAGTGACCAGATCGAAATCGATATGCGAGATGTCTATTGTGTACTAGGACACATGAATGTCTGTGGTGCGTTCGTTCATCAGCATGAAATTACGTCATTATGTCGATGAAGATCGTTTGTTTTTTTTTATGGGTGTCGTGGCGCTGCTTAATAACGAGGTGTGACCAAACGTAGCGAAAGCTTTTCCGTACAACATCGTCCCAATCTAGCTTCGGGTAATGCGTGGACTCCCAGATCGCTTGGACGTGGAATCAAACGAAGTTAGTCTAAAATCCCTCGAATATCTAGTGTCGGGCTTGGCATAACCAGTTTCAAATTCTCCTATGGTTTTGATAGAGCTAGGTCGGAGATAGACAACGCAGTGATTTTAGGTCAGACGAGAGCCTTTTGGGCTGGCTGAATGGTCCAAAAATTGGAGCGAGACGGAAAACGTGCTAGAATCTGCTTTTTTCTCGTTGGTCAAGCGAATTGTCTACGAATGGCAAAGTTGACGGGGAGCCCAAGAAGCCAAGGCGTGAGAATTGGGCGCTTTAAGAGGAACATCGTCTAGATCATCGTAGCCTCTTTGGAGTCTGGATCGTCGAAGTACGGGCTTGAGATTCAGCTAGGGATGATATTGTTTGCTGTTTCATGTGCTCATCGTCATCTTCTTCGTCTTTGTCAAGGAGGTCGACGATCGCTTGTAGAGAAAGATCAAATTTAGAGTTAGATAACAATCTAGCGTCAAGCAGACGTTGACGCTTGGTGGTCTCATCACGTTTCGAAGAACTTACGCCCCTATTCTTGGTGGATTAAGTATCCGGATGCTGGGACTTGCTGATAAATATCCAATCGACCGACATTGAAGAGCCCGATCGTAGGGCCTTTGAGCGTTCGTCGATACGCAGGCGCTACTTTGGTCGGATTGGTCGACATGATTGTGTTCCAATTTCGGGGTCTTTCCTAGAAGAAGATCGAGATTGATCCGGAGAACAGAGCAACCAAGGGGCTAATTTGAAACCAGGTAAGTCGTTTGGGCCGGATTAGCTTTACAGAATGACTTGGAATCAACGACTCCTCGCCCAAACGGGTCTGCCAGAGGCGGAAATAGATCTGTCCCCCGACTGATCCGTAATGCTTCTGTATCTTGTATTTTTGCACGCGGAAAAGCAGATTGGGTGGTAAAACAACAGGATTAGAGCTGGGGTCGGAGAGGATAGATCTAGACGCCTACTCCTTGGCTAGGCTGGACAAAAGATACCGAATAGCTTGACACATCTGATCGGGACCTTGGGTCAGCTCTCCGACGGTCTTCCGTGACTTAAAAAGTCGAAGCTTTAAAGCCCTTTATCATTAAACTTCATCCATGCTCTTGAGCCTGGAAGTATTCTAATTGTGAACGTGCAAACGCTAGATATCGTATTCTCCCAGAGCTTTTGACGATCGTTTTGTGTGTTGGAGCAGGTGTGTCTGCAGGTAGGCTAACTTTCTCTTCGGGGTAAGTAGTTTTTCCCTAAACGTGGCATCTTTCGGGCAGCGACAGCCAGATCGCGGACGAGCCGATCATGTCCTTCACAATATACTTCGACCTCTTTCGATAGACGAATAGCCTTGGCCACGGCCTTTTCTCCAAACGGCCATGGCCACGGCTATTCGTCAATCGGAGATTGATCGATCTGTTGAACTAATGACAAAGTGGTAAATGGGATGTTGTTGTCGAAAATGACCCGATCTACGTACTTTGACTTCTCATCGTGTCTCGCAGACCAAGGATAGTGGCGCAAGGGCCGAAAAGGTCGGAAGCTGCCTTTACATTTCTTAAGTCCTTCTCCGAGCTCGGCGACCCGCTTGCAGCGTTGTGGTACAGGAGGTCTCTTTAGTCGGCTGAATTTTGATTTGATTGATTTCTATGGTTAGATGATGGGAAGTGTTCTAATCTTGCGTTCGGCTTTGATCCGTAAGCGAGACAGTAAGTCGACATGATTCTTGAGTTCATCGCAAATTTTCGGATTCTTGGATCATTGTGTAACCTTCTTTGAGCCGTATATTTTCCTCTAGAATATCATCGGTTCAGGGGCCAAATCCGTTCTCTCAGCCAGCGCGCAGTCCCGATCTCGAATCGGGTCGACCTGGTTAAAAGTCTCCAGGGGGAGAACCAAGCACGTGGATCAGCTCCAGCTTGAGCGATGATAAATTCGGCAGTCTTGACACGCTTGGCCAGTTCGCCTGCTGGATACGGAATTATTCGAACTTCTTGTGATCTCCGATGCACACACTTGATAAATTCATGCTCATTCTGGAATGAAAACATCTTGCGACGATCAAGGCTGCTACTGTAGTGCGGCTGCGACCAGACTCAGGAGCGTCTAAATAAACGGAAGTATTTTTCAACACCTGGAAGCACATTGGCTAAGCTAAAATGGGATAGGTAACAACACCTCTTGGTGCAAAGGAAGCTCTTAACTCCGTTAAACGATCAGAAAGTTTGAAATTGCAGTACCGTCGATCAAACCAAGTACGGTTACAGTGTTTGAAAGTAACGCAACCCGAAAAAAGGATCGATCCCTTTTGAAAATGGATTAAAGGACTGATGGACATGATTAAGATGGTCTAAAGGTTGGTTTGCCTAACGATTGAACTATTCTTGGCGAGTGGAAGGATCGAATCGGGTATGAGCGAACGGTGATCTACTTATAGCTGGGATCTGGCGTACAGGACGGACCAGATAAGTTCATGTGGCGCTCGACATTGTTTTCAGTCTCTCTGTATCGATTGGGAGAATCGGAGAATCCTCGGAAGCGTTAATGGCTTTATGGACGATCGGGTTATCTTCGACAGACATTTCGACCAATAACCTGGCAGGAGATGAGAATACGAAGTTTAGGTAATTCGTTTGATCTAGTGTGGTAAAGACGGTACTTGTTGGTCTTGTAGGTGGCATCCAGAAGCCGGATGTACCTATGATTGCTCAGGCGCGAAGTATAGGTGAGTTACATGATGGTCCTCGTTAACTTCACATGGTGAGTGATGTTGCCCTCGTCCAACTGATTCAATCGGAGTTTGCCCTCGTAATTCGCGGGATCTTGCTTGACGTCTGATTTTAGGTATGTCTTGGGTAATAAGTCGCACATCGGGATCCCGATCCTTCAATGATGTCAAGACCACCCATGCCTGCGCCTATCACGAGACCGTGTCTTAGCTTCCATCGTAGGCTCGACATAGAGCGATATAGAGCAGAACATGAGCTACATGGCGTATCCCTGTTTTGGCCAGTTCCTCAATGATTTCACGAGACTTCAAAAGTCCGAGCATCTTGCTTCTGAATACGCAATCATGTCCTCACATTCCATGTGATTATGGTTCAGATCTTTGATCTTGACGGACCAGCCGACAAACATTCCGTCAACCCAAGTGCGCGATATAGTGACTGCCCAAGGACAGTCCAGCTTTCTGGTACTTTTTATTCGTCCCCATCTCGTTCGGACGCGTTTCTCTGTAGCACGTAATGCCCCTGATGCTTGCACTTGAGTCACACTTCTTTCAAGCTGGCATCTATTTTGGAGCGGCTGCACACAACAGTGTAACCTTCGGAAATGAGTTCTACGGCCGTTTGCGTATCCTCCAGACTGCTGTAGGTAGCTTCATCAGGGGGGCGAGAGGAATCTATATAAATACAGAATAAGATGACGTTGATTTGATCCGTACTGCATAATACACTGATAGAGTAAGGCTGAAATTTGTAAGAAGGCTGAATAGGAGCCTACCTTTCTGTCTTAACCTGTAGGACCACAGGCAAATGTGCAGGAGGAAGAGGTAGTGTTGGTGTAGGTGGTTCGGTCTAAGTCGGTGGTGAGCGGAAGAACCTTGGTTGATTTCTACCGAGTGGATGTGGTGCATATGCTGGCATTGCTGGGTTCTCCTGGGCTAGCCTAGCATGGCTGGGTGCTCCTGGGCTAGACTAGCATGGCTGGGTTCTCCTGGGCTAGACTAGCATGGCTGGGTTCTCCTGGGCTAGACTAGCATGACTGGGTTCTCCTGGGCGAGACTAGCATGCCTGGTTCTCCTGGGCAAGGCTAGCATGCCCTAGACTGGAATCTACTACCCTAATTCCCCCCCTCCTGGTGTGTGTACCCCCGGCGTGAGTGGAAGGGCACCCTTTGAAATTGGCCACCGCTAGGGACACACCAAGAATTGCTAGGGACACAACAAAATTACTCCGGACACACTTTTTGACAGACATGGCACAATGGCAAATAGTGCAATGGCGAAATGCTGGCAGAGCTATAACGAAACGACATATATATATATCGGGAATTTACAAATAAGGGAGTGATTATGAAAATAATTACAGATAGGGGAGTGATTCAAAAATATTTACAAATTAGGGAGTGATGTCACTGCAAATTTGCGGGGTCAGCGTATACTGAGTCCCCCATTTCCGTAAACTGACCCCCCTGGTGCATAGCCATGAGATTTTATACAAAATTCAACAGTTACAGTTAGACTGAGCTTTTTGTTATGATGATGTGTTCACGGTGTAAATGTATTCTACTTCTCGGGTGGTACCTCAGACGTACACTGCCGTAGTTCTCACGCGCGATTTTTTCTACTGTTGATGATTCATTCCCGCTCTGTTCCATAAGTTGCCACTACCGCCTCTATCACGCTTTCCGCTCTATATTTTACGATTGGTTTTCAGGTCCCGATCACACTGACCTCATTACGACAAGAAAAAAGCTCAACATCTTCCTCGAGAGAAATTAAGGTAAGAGACGTAATCAAGTCATCCGTGGATGCGCCGTCGACATCGACTGGGGTCTCTCTTTCTTCTCTAAGTATGCCACATACAATTGATTCTTGTCCATAGAACTTTGCAAGAAGCGCTTCATCGTTTTCAACAGGAAGGGGATCATCGAGTCCTTCTCATGATGTGAGTTCAACAGCGCGTTAGTAGCGTTTTTTTTTCATACATGTGAGCATCTCAATCTTACCTCGTAACAACACATGATGATGGACATGGAGAGTGCGAATACAGCCACTTCACTGTACTTTCCAGCCTGAGCATAATCCGCGATCGTGCAAAATTATCGCCAAACTATCTGACGCACGCGGCAATATGTACAATGCCAGCTCTAATTGCATTAAACAGCACAGTTGGGTCAGCAACAAGTTAGCACGTGGAAACAACCCCACGCTTTACTCAAACCAGAGCGTCGGCCTTTTGGTTCCATAAGAATGGTCGTCGAAGCTATAAGTCCGGCTAAATAGAAAATGAAGCGATGATCCTTACTCACGACGCGACGGTGTAAGCACACAAGAGACAAATAGAGCGACGTGAATGACGCCAAAAAGAAATTGGATCGCGTCGCATTTAGCGTCGAGCATGCAATACTGTGAAATGGAGCACGCAAGAAGCGTCTAAAATGGATGACCACCACTGGCACGATGAAGAGTGCCAGGTACAGCGGAAACGTCTTCACAAAAGCACGTTTGAAGCAAAAGAACGCGCCCATGACGCATGAGTCGGCATTCACGTGTACAAGTCTGCACGGAAGAATGCCAGTTGGAGCCCCCCGATCATGGGTGTGAAGGTTACTTTGACTGTTGAATTTTGTATAAAATATCATGGCTATGCACCGGGGGGGGGGTCATTTTACGGAAATGGGGGTGGTCAGTATATGCTGACCCCGCAAATTTGCAGTGACATCACTCCCTTATTTGTAAATGGGCGCCACTATTGCCACAGACGTTTTGTCTATTGCCACAGACACCACCACAGCAGCCAATCGGAAGCCGCCGTCGCCTTGGTTATAAACATCAGTTGATATTTTTTCTGTTTCTTGACATAAACTTTATCAGAAGCCGAATTAGAAGATGGACGACGATGCCAAGTCCGCTGCAAAGTTCATAAATGTACGTGGGTATCAGTGATTACCATAATGTACTTACTTTCATTTCATATTTCTCATTTACATGCTATGTATAATACTTATGAACACAGTCGACGAGTAACCATAGAGGCACATGAGAAAAAGAAGAGTCATGGGCACCTGGAAATATTTGTCCACGATCGAGATGAGCATGGGTAGGTCCAAGAAAAATATTCCGAAGAGTGTGTAAGCGGAAGCGAGACGACTAAAATCATACGACCGGTCTTCTGTTTTTACATTGTAATCAAGGAATGATGCCGCATTGGTGCACGATGCCAGAGAAAAGATGAGAGTCGTTGAGAGTCAAAACGGCCCAAACGCATCTGGTGACTTCAATGCTAGCTCAGCAAATGTCGGATCTTTTCTAAACGGCAATATTGCTTGTATCAGATGATGCTGAATGTCCGACGTATCATCCAGTCTTGTTGTCTTCAGAGCCAATAAGTGTACTAGTATCTCGAGCCTTTGGGGACATAAGTCCATCCTCTAACTCGTCGACATAGACTACTGAAACCTCTACTACTCAGAAGCACTCAAAACCAACGTTACGGCACGTATAATTTATGCGTATATATATATATATATAGACATACCGAAGTCCAGGTTGACACCTCGGTCCTGAGCGGAAAGATAAAAAAGACGAGAAAGTATTATTGTAACAGGACTGATCCTGTTACAGGCTGACACTGTAACTGCGATGAAGCGCGCAATACAATTAGGGCAGGATTAAATGATAACAACTAATCCTATACTAAAAAGTAAATATAAATATTTACTTGAGTCTAAGAACGCAAAATTAAGAGTGTTTATTCAATGGGTGTTTTAGAGGCTAAAAGTATAGTAACTGCCTAATTAATATAATAATATCAAGTATTCAACTAACTGTACTATTAGTTAACCTGCAAGATTTGGTATTTATACCGAATCGACTTTTCCTTCGTAGATTATAATAACTTATAATCTCTTATTTAAATTTCAGACAACGCGTCTGAAATTAAACTGTGATATTCTAACTTGAATATCAATTATGTAATGGCACCCCATTACATCACCCCCCACTTAAGGTGGTTGGCCAATAATAATTCTTATTTTGGCCAATCATGGGTGGCACTTGTTGGTCGTTCTCATTTACCAACTGATTGACCATCGACTCGATGGTCAAGGCACGCGGCGGCGCTCTAAAGAGCGCTGCTGAAAACATTGAAGGAGCTTCTTCCTCCGCCTCAGAACTAGGTGCTGAGGTGTTGAGTGACAACGGTGACGCTGCATTAGCAGCGTCAACTACGCAAAGGTCGGAATACGTACCGTCTTCGACCACAGATGCTGCTAAGGCGGCATCTGGCAAGAAACAGGGAGATGTTGCTAATGCAACATCTCGCACGATGGAAACTTCCGAATGGCGTGTTGCCAAGAGGTCCATGGTTGGGAGTTCTGTCTCCGAACAAAGTGATGGGGATACAGCTGTCCCCACTAAAGGATCTAGCGAGTCGAAACTCGCTAGGTGCTCATCGCCTAACAGCGATGACGACTCTGGTGTCGCTGTCTGCTATGACAGCGACAATGATCAGCTCAGGTGGTTGCGGGAGCGCAGATCCCCACCTGGACCAAGTACTTCTCCACGTCGGGGTTATTTAACCCCAGCGTGTGGTGTTGAAGCAGGCGGTGATCCGCCTGCTAAAAGATCTCGAACAGAAGCGGCGCCTTCCGTTTCTAAAGCGTATCATCGTACGGAACCACATGTTCCGTACAGAGTGGGGTTTTGGACCCTTGGCTGGGCTATTGCCCCCAACAGTGGCGGTAACCGTAAACGGGACTGACAATATGCGTTGTTCGATATCAACGTGCTGGATGACTGCGAAGACATCCAGTCACGTCGATTCGATCGAAGTACAGACGATAGACGTCTGTATTTTATTGACCTCTTTTTCCAGGTTCGATATTATTCGATCCGGAAAGGGTCAAGGAGGAACAGGGACGATAAAGACGCCCTGACGCAGAGTTGGAATGCTTTTGTTGACAACTACAACAAAATCCCAGATGATTACGTGAATAAAGTTCACGTAATGCGCGAGCGCTTTTTAAAGCACTCACGAACAGGCAAAATGGAATACATCCATTTTGCTTGCATCAAAGAAGGGTTGAACTGTGGTTTCCCTTCTCACCTCGTTTGCCCGCGGTGTACGCAGGGCGCTCCTCGTCTATCAGAGGAGGAGTTGCGGGGGTACGGTGGTTTTTTTCGTACCCGCCGAAATTCAGGGTTTAATTGATACCCTGAATGCATCAACACCTACTGTTGATGCTAATTCGCATTATGGGTTGAGACTTCTTCTCAAACTCAGTCAAAAGGTCTGGGGAGTCGGCCCTCAGAACCTCAATCGGCTCCCAAGAGTCGAGCTCTTGGGGATATCCCAGCCAGCGTACCAAGTACTCGGTACGCTGCCCCTTCTTCGAAGGCACCAAGCGCTTCAAGATCAAGCGCTCGAGGATATATCGCTTATTCCCTTGATTATCAATCAGGGGCGGCGGAGGTTGAGAATTCCCTCGCCGTTGTTGTTGCGGAGCATGGTTCTTTGCTCCGCAAGCTCGAGGAGGGTTATTCCTCCTTGAGCAGCGATATGTCTCACTGTGTGAAGACATATCGGTCTCTTCGCGAGGATGTCCGCGACATTCTCGGGGCGCACACTGCCCTCCAGCAGAAGAATGATCTTCTGTACATTGAGCTTTCCCGCTATAAGGGAGAGCTCGATCGGCGCACGGCTGATCTTGAGCAGTCGAAGGCGGAGGTAACGACTCTCCGCTCTGCCCAACAACGGCTGGAAGCCAAATACAAGTCTCTCTTGGGAGACTTGGAGAAGCACGGTATCTTCCGTGGTTCTGCGTCTCGTCGTAAGACGAAGACGAGTGATACGGCTTGAGCCGCCCAACATAGAATGTTGGGTGAAGCCGCATTGCTGTGGGAATGTCTAAGGTATAGACATTCCCCCGAATCTCTTGGACCTTGAAAGGTCCAATGTACTTAGGAAGCAACTTCCGTGTAGGGAAGTTGCTTATTGCATGTGTAGGCAAATCGGTAGTACTTAATAATACCAATTCACCTTTTAGAAAGGAGTTTTTGTTCTTCCTTCCTTGTTTGTCTGCATTTTGATTCTGCTTATCAAAAGCAGAGGCAAGTGCATCTTTTATATAGCGTATTACAGCTTGGCGCTGTAATACAAATTCATCTACGGCTTTATCAGCAGTAGGTGCATTGTCTTCGTTGTCTGCAGCCATTGCTGCAGACACATATTCATCGTATGCAGCTTCAGTTTCAATTGAAGCTGCTTCCGCTTCTACTGTACTTTCAGTAGAAGGGCGATCGTTTTGTTCACAAGTTGCAGTCTCAACTTGCGCATTGACTCGCTCAAAATTTGAGCGGGTCCCTCCCCCACTTAGATTTGGCGTACCGCCAAGTAAAGCTGGGGTTCGTGGATGCCTTAAGGCATTCACGTAGAACGGTGTATGCTTAGTTGAAGCATGCACCGAATTGTTAATCGCAAATTCAGTGAGTGACAGGTAGTCATTCCACTGTTCAAAGGCATGTGCGTATGATCGCAACATGTCTCCGAGAACGCGGTTAACCCGTTCCGTCTGCCCATCCGTTTCCGGATGGTCCGCAGTTGACATCTTTAACTGGGCTCCCAAAAATGAGAACGTTTCTTGCCAGAAACGTCCTGTAAATCTCGGATCTCGATCCGAGACAATGTCTTCCGGCATTCTGTGCAAACGGAATACCGTATCAACGAATATCCGCGCTGTTTGAGCGGCGGTTACGTTCGCTGATACTGCAGTAAGATGTACCATCTTACTGAAACGGTCTACAAAGACCACTATTCCGGTCTTCCGACTATTGTCGGGTGGAAGATCGAATACGAAGTCCATTGAAATGGACTTCCAACACTCTGTCGGAACCGACAGAGATTGCAGCGGAGCCTGTGCAGACTGCGCAGGCTTAAAGCGCTGGCAAATCTCGCAATCGCGTACGTATTTCCGTACCCACTTGTACTGGTTTCGCCAGTAAAAGTCACGTGCGAGAGAAGCGTATGTCTTCTCTCGACCTTGATGCCCCGAAATCGGTGCATCATGATACTAAAACATAATTTGATGTTTGAGATCATCGTCGTTTGGAACGACGATGCGACTTTCATCTTTTTGGTTTGTGCTGTAAAGCAGCAGACCATCGTACAGTCGATATCGATGCACGCAAGCGCGGAGGAACTCTGGGAGTTCGTCAAGCTTCTCACTTGATTGATTATTTAAGTAATCAATCAACAGACGTGTGTCCTCGTCTGTTTTGTACGCCTCGCGTACTTGTCGTATAATTGACGACGACAAAGCAGTGCAACGGATCGCGCTATCACTGGCACCTTCGGTTACGGACGGTTTCGTCTCGTAATCGGGCCTTCGTGATAGCGCATCCGCTATCACGTTCAACTTTCCGGGTTTGTATTCAACCTTAAGGTTGTATTCAGCAAAGAATGACAGCCATCGATCCATTCTTTGAGAAATGTGTGGTGAATTTATGGCCGTGCGTAGCGACATGGTCCGTGTAAACCACAAACGGTCTATCTCCCAAGAGATAGATCCGAAACTTGGCCAGTGCATACTTCATGGCAAGGAGTTCCTTGTCATGCACTGGATAGTTGCGCTCGGCTGGGCGCAACTGACGAGATTGATAGCAGATTACGCGATCACGATCATCGTGACCACGCTGCATCAAAGCACAGCCGATAGCGAAATCGCTCGCGTCTCAAACGACGTGGAACGGACGCTCGGTTTCGGCTATAGCCAAGACAGGCGCTTCAGTCAAGCTTTGCTTGACTGCATCAAAAGCATCTTGGCATTGGGTATCCCAATGCCATTCGACATCTTTCTTAAGCAATTGAGAAAGAGGTCGTATTAACCCAGCATAGTTGCACGAATACTTGTGCAAATACGTTGCCAACCCAAGGAACTTTCGAAGTTCCTTAACGTTTTTTGGCGTAGGCCATTCAACGACCACCCTGATATTTTCTGGATCAGGACGCACCCCGTGTTTGCCCACAAAGCATCCAAGAAGGGGTATCTCAGGTGCACCAAAGGTGCACTTCTTTAGATTTGTGTAAGAGCTTATGCTTACGCATAAGCTCTAACACTCGACGTAGATGTTCCCTATGGACATCTACATCGCTTTTATGGTGTTCACCCTTACTATGGATGAACACGTCATCGAAATAACTCGGTGAGAATTTTCGCACCGGGTGTAATAGATGCGTTACGCATCTGTTAAACGTAGCAGGGGCATTTCGAAGCCCCTGCGGCATAACAAGCCACTCCCAAAGCATGCCGCTTGAGTTTCTTACCGCCGTGAGAGGGATATCCTTCTCACGCATTAGGATTTGATAAAATCCATCTCTTAGATCGAGAGCACTAAAGATGGTGCTCCCGCACATGCCATCAATGATGACATATTTTCGCGGTATTGGCGTCTGCGCCGGTACCGTCGCTGCGTTCAGCTTGTTGTAAGCGTGAACGATTTTCCACCCACCCGTGGACTTTTTCACACAAAAGGTAGGGGTAGAGTGCGGTGAGATAGACTCCCGCACTTGGCCTGCTATACGACGAGCTTCGAAAAACTCGTCGATCGCTTTTACTTGATCACGCGGCAACGGCCATTGCCGCGTGACACAATACTTCGTGCCTGGCACGAGGTCAATTTCGTGACGAGTTCCCTTATCCTTAGGGAGCTCGCTAGGTACTTCTTCTGGGAATACGTCAGCGTATTCCCGAAGTACCTCATAAAATGGGGAGTTCGCTTTAAGCGACTCCCAGCTCTGCGCTTCAAAGCGCTGAACTTTGATCATTGGGAACCTCTTTCCCAATGTTTTCCACTTGTAATGTGGGTATTCGTTCACGAATATCCACTACATCATCTGTTGCAACGATGATACAGATCTTTTCGATCTGATCATCGTGCAAGTTCTTCATAAACTTCTTCCAGCTTAGCGCTGGAAGAGCCATCACCTCCGAACCTTCTTTCGGAGGGTGTTCTATCAACAGTGAATGGGTAGCTAATCCGGTCTCCGTTTGCGTCAAGACGTTGATCGTCTCGACGGAACTGTCCATGCAATCAGACGCACTCGTCTGATTGACTTCTACACGGTGATTACGATTCACCGTGTGCGAATACTCATCATCATGGTGGCCACTGCCTACCATGGAATTTTCTTGGCGATCAGATGTGCTCGTCTGATCGGCCGCCTGTTCTGCGACACGGTGGTCTTTATCACCCGTGTGCATGGCTAACGCAACGTGGTGGGCACTGGCCACCACGGAGTT
This sequence comes from Peronosclerospora sorghi, assembly GCA_026184515.1. Classification (NCBI taxonomy): domain Eukaryota; phylum Oomycota; class Peronosporomycetes; order Peronosporales; family Peronosporaceae; genus Peronosclerospora; species Peronosclerospora sorghi. The sequence goes on from CM047582.1 coordinate 3,796,823, forward strand.
GTGCTCACGATTGCACTCGATCGTGAGTTCACTCTCATCAACACGGAATTCTTTCATCGTGTTGGAGCCTTCGGTCGCACAGTGGGTGTTTCCCACTGTGGATACTATTTCATTCTCACGGTGGGTGTTTCCCACCGTGGATATCACTTCATTCTCACGGTGGTATTTATCACCCGTGGAATGTTTCTCTCCAATACACAACGACTCTTCTGTTGCGTGTGGTAGTCCCTCTGGACTCTCACCAGCGGAGGTACCTTCCGCTGATCGTGTCGGAACAGACCTCGTGGTGCCATCGCTATCCACCAGACTGTCCGACGCTGCGGTTGTATCTTCTGATACAGCCGGATTACACACAGGGTGATCAGATCCTGTGGGTCCGCCGCAGTCGATCGATAGGTTAACCCAGTCGATCGAAGGATTAAACTTGGACATCCATGGTATTCCAAGTATCACATCGAACTTGTCATCTAAATCGAGGACGATGAATTCATCCTCGAATGACAGTTCATTCAACTCCAATCGTGTTTTAATCACACGCTTTGGAATAGTCACGGTTGCACCTGTTGCTAACCGGACTGACAACATACTTCGTGGGGTTTCTACCTCCACGAAGCTCAACAGCGTTAGACTCTGAGTTCTAACGAAATTGTTTAACGCTCCTGTGTCAAACAAAGCTTGCATGGGGACATCGCTCCCGTGCGGCTTAATCTCCAGGGTGATAAGATGCTTACCATCACCCTGCACCATTTGACAGGACATAGTACCTCCTGGGGCTATTACCCTCACATGCCCTATGTCGGCATGTGGGATAACATTCCCAGTAGGGCGCCCCGCCCCTACTGGTGATTCTCGTTTTTTGCACCAACAGGGTGATGTACCTGTTGGTGTCGCCGTGCGGCGGACGGTTCCGTCCGCTGACTGCGTGGCACCGGACGCGGTGCCATACACTCATGGGTAAAATGCCCCATTTTCGCGCATCTATTGCAGCGAATATTCTTCTTAAATTTTGGTTGCTTCGTGTTCGAAGCAACCGCAACTGATAGGTCCATCGGCTCTGGACCTCCACCGCCCATGCTCTGGCGCGGGTGGCTGTTTCTTGAGACGAAGTGTGAACTTCGTCTGCCCGACTGCTGCTTGTTGAAATGCTGTTGCGGTATGTCAAAAGCGAAGGGCTGTTGATCCCTTCGCCTGTACCCAGCATGCGATGACGCTGATCGCATGCTGAACTCCTCACGGATGCTCATATCAATGGCATCCCTTAGAGTCTCTGGCGGGTGCCGGTAGAGACTCTGTTTGACGGGACCATCATTGAGTCCCTTCATGAAGCCAGTGACCTGCATAGCAGGGGGCACCGGCTCATACACAATATTTGACAGCAAATATTGCGTCTTCTGAGCGTAAGCTTGAAGGTCAATCTTACCTTGCCGGAGTTCCATGAACTCCTGCCGACTACTTAGCTCCATTTCTGGAGCTTCAAAAGAGAGCTTTAGCTCAGCTTTTAATTCCTGATAAGTCAGGAACGCAGAGTCATCAGTGGCTCTGCGACTCATCGCCCATGCCCTGGCTCTGCCGCCCAGACATGTTGTGGCGAAGTACGGCTGTTGACGTTCGTCAACAATATTTTGCGCAGAGATGGCATCTTCCACCTCTGCGAACCATCTACGAAGGGGCTCGCCCCCTTCGCCGGTAAAGGGCGGTACTCTCGCCTTTACCACTTCAACGCTATGCGTTGCAGGTGCAGTTGCGGTCCGCGCTTACTCTGGCGCGGGCCGTACTGGCTTTTCTTGGTGGTTTCGCCTAAAGCGATTCACCACCTCTACCACTTCCTCCGGGGACTTACCCAGGAGGAAGGTAATGATGTCGGTCCCCATAGACCGAACCATTTCCACCGTCGCGTCTTTACTACTCGACGAGAAGTGAGGGAAGTGTTTATTCACCACTTCCAGCGTTCTCTCTCGCTCGGCTGGCGTCATGTCTCGCGACATGATGCCGAGCGGCTCTTAATCTTCGCCCCGCTAGTTGACTAGCGGAACGGAACTGTGGTCGTTTAGACGGAACACGAAGTGCTACCAGGTGTAACAGGACTGATCCTGTTGCATGCTTACACTGTAATTGCGAGGAAGCGCGCAATGCAATAGGGCAGGATTAGTTGATAACAACTAATCCTATACTAAAAGTAAATATATAAATATTTACTTATCGGTTAGAACGCAAAATTAAGAGTACTTATTTAATGGTGGTTTAGAGGCTAATAGTATAGTAACTATAGTAACTACCTAATTAATATAATAATATCAAGTATTCAACTAACTGTACTATTAGTTAACCTGCAAGATTTGGTATTTATACCGAATCGACTTTTCCTTCGTAGATTATAATAACTTATAATCTCTTATTTAAATTTCAGACAACGCGTCTGAAATTAAACTGTGATATTCTAACTTGAATATCAATTATGTAATGGCACCCCATTACAATTATACATAGGATGTAAAAGAGAAATAGGAAATGAAATTAAGTACATTATGGTAATCACTGATACCCACGCACATTTATGGCATTTGCCGCGGACTTGACATCGTCGTCCATCTTCTAATTCAGCTCCTGATAAAGTTTATGTCAAGAAACAAAAAAAATATCAACTTATGTTTATAACCAAGGCGACGGCGGCTTCTGATTGGCTGCTGTGGTGGTGTCTGTGGCAATAGACAAAACGTATGTGGCAATAGACAAAACGTCTGTGGAAATATAAAAAACGTCTACGGCAATAGTGGCGCCCTTTGTAATCTTTTTTGAATCACTCCCCCATCTGTACTTATTTTCGAAATCACTCCCTTATTTGTAAATTCCCGTATATATTTTGTTTATAGCAGATCAGTAATATACAGTGCTGGAGGATAGTATACTGCCACCACGTTTTTTAAAATTGTTTTGTCCAATTAGCTGCTTTAAATACATCTATCTAGACCAATCGAAAGAAAGTGCGAAAGTACAGCTACGGTCATTCGATTCATGTCATTCCGACAAGTCCTCGCAACACGGCAGGAGTATAACACTTCCTCGCCACAAATTCGTTGGCGGTTAGTATACTGCCGAGGCATTACTTACTCTCTTCTGAAGGTTGGTTTGCCATTTAGAGATGACTAAGGTTCGTAACGATAACTAGCAGTCCTACTAACGCAAATTCAATGCCGTTTATTTCGTTTTGCTCTTAACAGGATGCCGAGAGGAACCAAACTTACGCAAGAAGAACAGCACGGTATCATTGCCTTTCAAGAGGCCAAATTTAGTGAGAGAGCCATCGCCTTTCTTGCCGACCCTGAAAGCTACAACAATCCCAAACGACCGGGAAGTCCCAAGAAGTTGACGCCTACTGCTACCCGCCGGCTTCTCCGTGAAGCTACAAAGGGGAAATTGAGCTCTTCCGAGCTCAAAACTGAGCTCCATCTATCCATAAGTGCACGACGTATCCGCGAGATACTTCAAGCTGACCCTAACATGGCTTACGTGAAGCGAAAAGCAACTCCAATACTTACTAAAAGACACAAGGAGGCCCGGCTCAAATGGGCTCGTGACAAGGTGACCTGGGACGAGAACAAGTGGGGCCTCTGCGTTTTTTCAAACGAAAAAAAAGTTTAATTTGGATGGATCAGACTGTTTACAGTGCTATTGGCATGATTTACGACGCGAACCTGAGACCTACTCTACTCTTCAAAGTGGAGGCGGAAGTGTGATTATTTGGGCGGCGTTTAGCGCTACTGGTAAGTCGGAATTGGTTGTTTTAAGCGGGAATCAAGACAGAGAGAGCTACATTAATTCGCTGAATGAGTATTTACTGCCATTTATCGATGCATTGTACGGTCGATCGTGCTTATTCCAGCAGGATAACGCTTCTATTCACGCCTCAACCGCCACCAAAGACTTTCTCAAGAAGCAAAATGTCGCCGTTATGGAGTGGCCTGCTAAGTCACCGGACCTAAACCCCATCGAAAACTTGTGGGGGGGTGCTAGTACGAGCTGTTTACGCCCAAGGAAGGCAGTTTTAAAACCGCACCTCATCAAGACAATCAAGACGTCGTGGGCAACAATCAGCGAGGAACTCACCTCAAAGCTGGTGAAATCAATGCCGAAGAGGTGCATCACTACACTAGAGCTTCATGGAGCTAAGAACAAGTATTAGACGCTGTTTGAGCGCTTAAAACGTAGTAGAACACGACCTATTCTTTCCGGAAGTATACTTTCCGCCACGTTAGTTAGTTTCAACTTCAGGTTTTTCTTCATTGCAGCTGAAGTAGTTGCCCGAATGGCATGAATCGACACCGCATTCAAAGTGTTTTCGCACTCTCTTTCAATTGGACTAGATATATGCATTTAAAGCACCTTGTTGGACAAAACAATTAAAAAAAGAGAAAATACACAGAATGGGTCGGTTTTCTATGATATTCACAGAATGGGTCGGTTTTACTGTTACTGCCAGCTTCAACCTGTTTTTTCCTATTTTGCCCTAACCGCCCCGATATCCCTGGATTCAGGCTTCCATTCCGTTAATCCTTTTCCCAAAAAGGAATAAAACTGAGCGAGAACGAGCTTTAGTGTCGACACCAAGACTTTCATAATCGCTCCTGTGAACCTCATCTACAAACCAATAAGTGTCAATCATAGTATAACCATCAATAAGTAGTCCATGCCTCTTCCTTTTCTGCCTAGATTCCCTTAAGTAAACTTTCTCTCGTCAAACTCGATTGCTGCACTGCATATTCTACCGCCATAAAATTTATACCCATTGTGAATAGCCGCGTAATCCGGGTCTTTTCTCTCTATCCCTAGTAGTATCCATCTCGTTAGTTCATTTCAGTCTTTTAACCTTGCAACGTCGTAGCCATCTGATACTGGAAATGCATCTGCGTCTAAAATATTTCCTTTCATGGTCGTTAGTGTAGCCGGTGCGTATACGCACGGTGCGGCTAGCGCACAGAGGAAGACTCTTCCTTAAAGCGGCGTTCGCCGCTACTTAGCCAATACGCCCTTATAAAGGGCTTCGTAGGAGAGATCTCCTACTCGGGGCCAAGATTCCCGGGTTGGTTTACTATTTAGCCTTAACGGCTGTGTTCCCTTTACGGGGTGTAAGTAAAGGGAGGGCTCCCTCTTACCTACGACACTCACTGCACGCGCGACCGGTCGAGGTCGCGCCTCTGCACTTTAGAGTGAAATGCAAACTGAATATATTTAATATGTAATTAGCCTAAATTAATTTAAACTAATATAAACTATATGTAATACTAAGTAGAATATTCCAAATTCGTACCTAGCTAAAATGTAGCGTACACACCTGTGTACCGACACGTGGATGGCTGACACACCATCACACCAAGGGCCCCTTACCTGATTGGTTAAAATAGCCAATAGTTCAAAACCTTTCAAACCGGTCAGTACTGACCTCAACCGTAGTGTACTCATGTACACCAACACTAAATGCAACTCAAATGTAACCCTGTTACATCCTCCCCTATCAAGACTATTGCTTACGCAATGATCAAAATCTTGTTGGAGAATTCCAACGTCAGTACCTCTGGCTGTCCATTGTACACCTTCAGTGGTGCTATGGACGAAAACTATTCCGACAACTCGGAAGTGGATTCTCTTGGGGAGATCTCCCCAACGGCTGGCCACGCTGACAGCGCCGAACGGCGCTGTCGGTCATCCAACGCATTCCCCACACGTGGGGAAAACGCACTAACTCGTTCGCCACCGTTACCCGCTAGGGGTTATACCTCCAGGTTGCCACAGGTGACAACCACCAATGAGCCGTCCTTGGTTCAAGAGGCCCGACGTGCCGTACGGGCACGGAAGGGACCTCGCGACCCTCAAAAGAGGGCTAAGCAGGCGGTCAAGAGGGGTCTAGCCTCTTATACCCCTGGTCCAGCGGCTATACTGCCGCGTGAAATTGCGCGTCGGAACCAACTCCGGGCCCGACTACTAACCCCCAAACATTATACCGTTAAGTCCTACCGAACGCGCCTCGGGAAGCAGGCACGCGGTGCTCTCGTGGATATCATCCGCGAGATTCCCTTTGTTCTCTTGAGGGAAGAAAGCGCCAAAGACGCAGAACAGGCATTCCGCGCCTGGGCGGAAGGGAAGAAACGCCTCCCCAGTTTCGATGCGCTGTAAAACAGCTTTTCCGAACACGACGTTCGGGTAGAGAGGGCGCTACGCTTGGCCTATGCTCAGGCCAAAGCGCAAAGGAAACTACCTGCCTCCTGTTACACGCGCTCTGCTCTCGATGTGGTGCCGGAGAGCAATGCAAGCACAGCATATGCCTCCGGCGAACTCCCAACTACTGGGAGTGAAGGGGCTTCTTCAGCCCCTTTGGTCGTTGACTCTCAGTGGGATTCTCCCGCTCGAAAGCGTCAACGACGTCACGGCAATCCTGCCGAAGGAGAGTATCGTATTCCCAAGAGCTCTGGGAATGTGGATAACCTTTCCACTTCACCAGGTACTGGGTCTCACCCCGGTGATGGCGTCGTGCCATCAGGCGTTCCACATGGTAATGTGGAGTACCCTCCGTATCGAGCAGTGGAGGAGGGGGTCGCACTATTGCGACGTGACTTCCACGAGTGCTGTGATCGGCCCAGCCGTCGCATCCAATATGCTCAGGAGGGACTCCGTAACGAAGGGAGTGCGAATGAACGCATCGAGGGGCGGCTTGCCTCTCTCGAGTCTCTCGTTGCGGAGCTTCAGGGTCGTATTTCAACCCTGTAGGAGATGTTCCGACCAGTAGCGCCTTTCGGCTATCCAGCTTCTCACCCTCCTCCGAGAGGGGACCCGCCTCAGGGTTCCGGTATGGCTTAAGCATACCCACATAGAAGGTTGGATGCGTACGCATCGCCTTCGGGATGTCTAAGGTATACGACAAGCCCTTTCGGGCTAATACCTTGAAAGAACCCACAAAACTGGGGCGCAGTTTATTGCGCAACACATTTGAAACTGCATGCGTAGGAAGATTTGTAGCGTTTAATAAAACACTTTCTCCTACTTTATCCGCTCTTTGTTATGCCGACCCTTGCGGTCAGCTTGCTCCTTCTGCTTGTCTTGGCTTTCCTCCATGGCATCGCAGACGTGTCGTAAGACACTAAGGCGCGTCGATAAAAACTTATCGATGTGATTTCGCACACATACAGGTCTGACATCTGGGAATCCTCCTCCCTCAAGCCCTGGGACGCACACACGTGGCGTCAACGGAACCCTCGGATTCACTAATCCGTTCACGTAAAACGGGGTAAACCCCGTAGATGCATGTACCGAATTGTTGATAGCAAATTCAACCATCGGAAGCATCTCATTCCAACTCTTTGGAGAATCCAGACATAAACTCCGGAGAATACCCTCCACAACGCGGTTAACGCGTTCCGTCTGACCGTCCGTCTCCGGATGATCCGCAGTTGACATGAGGAGCTTGGTGCCTAGCACCTTAAACAACGCTCCCCAGAATTGTCCCGTAAAACGGGTACCCGATCCGACACAACGGAATCGGGTAGACCATGCTGTCGAAAGACACGGTCTAGGAACACTTTCGCTGTTCCTTGTCCATCTATGGACTCTGGCACCGCCGCCAGGTGAGCCATATTGCTCAAACGGTCTACAAAGACCAATATGCCGGTGTTCCCGGTCTTATCCTTCGGAAAACCGAAGATAAAATCCATGCTAATGGATTTCCAACACTCCGTTGGAACCGATAAGCTCGCCAAAGGCGCAGCTGAACTTGCAGAGGGCTTAACCCTCTGACACGTTTCACAGGTGCGTATATACGCACCGACCCACTTATACATGTTGGGCCACCAATACAAAGCGCTTAAAGCGCTGTAGGTCTTATCCCGACCTAAATGACCCCTGGTAGGGGCGTCATGTGCCTCAAAGAGGAATCTGTACTTCAGTTCCTTATCATGAGGAACAACCACCCGCGGAGTGTCCTCCGCGCTCGTGCTATAAAATAGCAGACCGTCACAGTACCTGTAAAAACGGTGTAAACGAGCTTTAGCTCGACTTGACAGGGTTGGCTCAGACGATCAAAGACCTTTTTCACCTAACGCGCTGATTAGCGCCGTACACTGTGGGTCTTTCTCATACGCCTGGCGTATGAGATCCATCACAGATGTGGTGACGAATGTCACGTGAGCGAGCTCGTAATCGGGACGACGCGACAACGCGTCTGCAAGCACGTTCTGCTTAACAGGTTTATACTCAACCTCAAAGTTATACTCCGCAAAGAAGGAGAGCCAACGGGCCATCCGTTGCAAAAGATGATGCGACTTTGTCGCTGTCCGTAAGGACGCGTGGTCAGTATAAACCACGAACGGCTTTGAGCCGAGTAGGTGAACCCTAAATTTGACAAGAGCATACTTCATTGCAAGTATCTCCTTGTCATGAACGGGATAATTCCGCTCCGCAGCTTTAAGCTGCCTAGACTCAAACGCAATTACGCGTTCCCTTCCTGAATCGTCTGCTTGTAACAAAGCACATCCGATTGCGAAATCGGAGGCGTCGCAGACGACACTAAATGGTTTCCCAGCATCTGGGAGAGCAAGAAGGGGAGCTTTCAACAAGCTCCCCTTTACCGCTTCAAAAGCGTTTTGGTGTTTGATTTCCCAACACCAAACTACGTCCTTCTTAAGAAGGTCATTCAATGGCTTCGCCATCTCAGCGTAGTTATCGCTGTACTTGTGGAGATAATTGGCTAATCCAAACCACTTCCGTAAATCTCTAAGATTTACAGGCGAAGGCCACTCCACAATGGCTTTCACCTTCGCGGTATTCGCCCGCACTCCATCCTTACCGATGAAGCATCCGAGGAAAGGAATTTTCTCAGCACCAATGATACATTTGCATGCGTTCTCATATAACTTATGCTCTCGCATGCATTCGAGCACAGCTTGAAGGTGTATCGGGTGCGTCTGAACATCAGACGAGTCGCCTTACGCGCGACTATGAACGAATATATCGTCGAAGTACGTCTGAGCGTACTTCCTATGAGGGCGGAAGAGTTGAGTCACCAAGCGATTGAAAGTCGCTGGTGCATTTGAAAGCCCTTGTGGCATAAGCAGACACTCCCACAGCATGCCACTAGGCGTGCTAACCGCTGTCAGCGGAATATCGGACGCTCGCATGAGCACCTGATAATACCCGTCCACCAGATCTAAGGCACTGTACACAGTACAGCCCGCCATATTGTTCTGTAGGACACCCTTCCGAGGAATCGGAGTCTGCATGGGTACAGTAGCTGCATTCAGCTTGTTGTACGCATGCACAATGCGCCACTTTCCGTTCGGTTTACGAACACAAAAGGTGGGAGATGAATGGGGAGACTTGCCATCCCATACCATCCTTGCCTCTTCTTTCCCCTTGAAGAATGTGTCTATGACGTCGCATTGTTCCTTGGGGAGAGGCCACTGCCTAGTGACGCAGTATTTGGTTCCGGAAACCAAATCGATTTCATGTCGGACTCCCCGATCCGGTGGTAACCCCATCTGCGGGTTGTCACTAATGATATCTCCAAATTCCTTTAATAAGGAATGGTAAGGGTCCTCAGGATCCGCGAGGATCTTGAGGCCGCTTCTGGCATTTAATGCCTGTTTGGTTTTCACCAAAACTGACTCGTCCATCGTGTATGAGGAATTCAACTCCTCTTCCGTACGCAACACGACAACCTCGTAAATTTCTCCTGATCTCAAAGCAGTTCCAAATTCGTTGAAGGACATCTCCTCCAACGACAACAGTTCGCCTACCCCAGGCAACCGTTCCAGGATTACGCCTTCTGTGACAACACCTGTCACACTATTCAGCATCCGATAGAACTGCTGACTACTGGCCTCGGGACTCATCCCGACACCCAGATGGGGGAGTCAATTGCCCCATCTATTGGAACCGCCACGCGCCTATCCACAGAGCTCTCTACCTCTACCACCGGTGACTCGCCGGTCTCACCTACAACGGCGTAGTCGGAATCATTTCCGACGTGCGAAAGAGACGAACTTCGGGTCTATTCGCTTGGAAGCGCCTCGTGCTTAACCACAGGGGTCTCTACCCCTACCACTGGAGTCGTCTCAGAGGAATCCACCTCTGTCAATGGCGACTCGCCAGTCTCGCCTATAACGGCGTGGTCGGAATCATTTCCGACGTGCAAAAGAGACGAACTACAGGTCTCTTTTCCTGGAAGCGCCTCGCGCTTAACCACAGGGGTCTCTACCCCTACCACTGGAGTCGTCTCAGAGGAATCCACCTCTACCAGTGGCAACTCACCAGTCTCGCCGTTAACGGCGTGGGGATTAACCGCCGAATCCCCCTCGTTAAGGAACTCTTCCTTAACCTCATTGGGACTGATCATTTCAGACATCCCAATCTCTGGCATCTCACGCCAGAATCGCTTTTGCGATCGAGCAAAGGTGGGCTCATGACTCGCCAATGCTTCACCCGACCGCGGGTGCGTTGAGCCAATGGACTTAGACTTCCAGTCTATCCATGGCTCGTGGCGTTCCAGACACTTCATGCCCATAATGAGGTCATACCTCGATTCCAAATCCAGGACTAGGCAACGTTCTAAGCTGTCGAAGTCTGCAAGCTTCAGCTTAAGGTCAATCGAGACCTTGGGTACAGAAACCTGTACACCCGTCGCAAGACGGACGACTGTGACAACGTCACGAGAACGTGCCTCTAGGGCCTCGGCATACAGCCGAATCTTCTCCACAGAAGCTCGTCTGACATAATTTCAGACGCTCCATAGTCTATCAAGACTCTCCAAGGCTTATCAAAGCCTTTCACGTCCGCAAGGACTACCATTAAACCTGGCTGCTACACCAACTCGGTACTAGAAAGCACCGCTTCCCTTGGGGCTTTGTGCTGTCGTCCCCTACTCTGGGGCTTAACAGCACTGAGGGGTCCCCCAAGGGGGCGCCCCGCACCTACTGGGAGCCGTCGTTTCCCGACGGCTTGGTCAAGGGCTTTTTCCCCACCCTTGGTCCCTTGTAGCGAGTGTCTCGCTGGGGATTTTTCGGACATCTGTTCCTCAGATGATCCGTGCTTCCACACAGGAAGAATCTCAGCGGCCCATGCCGCTGCAGCACAGCTAAGAGCTCCGCCTCGAAGCTCTGCGAAAAATAGTCAGTGTGACTCTTAGCGGGAGGTTTCTTCTCCGCTTCGACCTGACTAAGGTCCATGGGTTCGGGACCCACCTTAGAAGAACGGAAGTTCCTCTCGGCGTTGAACGCCATCTTGAACGCCTCCCCCAGGTATTCGGCTCGGCATCGGAACAATTCCGAACGTTCTGGCCCTTCTCTCAGGCCACCCATGAAGACGGGAATGGACACATCGTCCGAATACGCTTTCGCGTACATCCCTGCCAACAGGGTCTTAAGTTCTTGGATATATGTTTCCAAGTCCCTAGTGCCCTGACGGCACCTCAGAAACGCCAGCTGATTCTGGAAAACCAGATCAGGCGTTGCGTACATGTCCATAATCTTCTGCTTAAGGACCTCCCAGGTTGGGAACAAGTCCGTGACTGACTCCGAACACGTAAACGCCCATGCACGGGCTTTACCCGTGAGATGGGTCAATGCAAATCCCACTTGCAAGTGATCAGCGATCACATTCGCTGTGGCGAAGGCCGTTTCGACCTCTCGCAACCAAACGTAAAGGTTGTCACCTTTCTCTCCGGTGAACTCCTTTATCTTAAACGATAATGGGGGTCGCACCCCCGTGGAACTACCTCCACTACAACTCGCCTCATGAGCGATGAGGGCATTTACCCTTGCCTTTACGGCCTCAAGGCCCTGCCTCACTAGGAGCTTCATGCCTTCGTAACCCAATAAGGGTAACAGCCTTTTAAAGGCTTCCTTCTGGACGAGGGTCAAACTATCCCAATCGTCCTGATTCATCCTTTGCAGAGGATGCCTTAGTCTACCAACACAGGTGTTGGATTGACTACAAGTGCTACCAGATGTAGCCGGTGCGTATACGCACGGTGCGGCTAGCGCACATAGGAAGACTTTCCTTAAAGCGGCGTTCGCCGCTACTTAGCCGATACGCCCTTATAAAGGGCTTAGTAGGAGAGATCTCCTACTCGGGGCCAAGATTCCCGGGTTGGTTTACTATTAGCCTTAACGGCTGTATTCCCTTTACGGGATTTAAGTAAATGGAGGGCTCCCTCTTTCCTACGACACTCACTGCACGCGCGACCGGTTGAGGTTGCGCCTCTGCACTTTAGAGTGAAATGCAAACTGAATATATTTAATATGTAATTAGCCTAAATTAATTTAAACTAATATAAACTATATGTAATACTAAGTAGAATATTCCAAATTCGTACCTAGCTAAAATGTAGTGTACACACCTGTGTACCGACACGTGGATGGCTGACACACCACCACACCAAGGGCCCCTTACCTGATTGGTTAAAATAACCAAAGGTTCAAAACCTTTCAAACCGGTCAATACTGACCTCAACCGTAGTGTACTCATGTACACCAACACTAAATGTAACTCAAATGTAATCCTGTTACAGTTAGCGCCCGGGTTATAGCATCCATAATATTTTCTCTATCAAGCGACACAACCACGACCTCGCACACGTTCGGCACGATGCTGCAACATACACAAAAAAGAAAGTCAACCTATAACAGCACCCATAGCCACGACCATAATGCATATCTCGTACTCTCCATTATCATCCTTCTTGAGCCAGAATCTGGGGACTGTTACATTGGCCCGAAATTTGGCCGCGCCGTGCGTCGCGCGTATTCGGGCAGTTACGACTTTCAGTGAAGAGTTTTGGGTACATACTCTATTTGTGGGGTTTTACTCAAACATGCATATACAGTTTATTAGATTAGGTTTTTACTTAATTCTAATATACTTACTTCAGAACTTCTCCGGCTGTAGCATCGTCGACCAACAAGTACGCCAACTGACTTTAGTACGTTAGTGCCGGCAAGGCACATACAGGAACCAGCGGTCAGCAGGAACGTGGAGGCGATTATCTTTTAGTACGATTGATACCTGACTTTAATTGCTTTCGATTATGTTACGTTTGGAACATTTCGCGTGGATTTAAGTGGCTACTTATTACGTGGAGTTAGTACAAGGTTCGTCACGCATAGTTTCGCACGCATTGGAATCGCACTAGCAAGTGGAAGCAAGTGCAGACAGTACAACGCAGTAAAAATGAGTGATAATGACGTTATAGAGCGCAAAGTTCAACAGGTTATGAGCCCAAGGAAGGGTCAGGCTGATACGGAAGAAAAAACAGAGGCAAACACAAAAGAGATGGACCCAATGATGATGAAGATGCTTGCTACTTTTGTGGATCGACTGGATAAGGTGGAAGTAAGCAGGGGGGAGCAGTCTCAAGTAAAGAATGTTGTGCACGCGCCCAGGGCGGATACCAAGATGAGTATAGCATCGTTGGGTGGAAGCGAAGACGACAGAAGGGGTTACATGACTGGCTTACAAGGTAAACAAAGTTTTGAAGACATTTGACACGCGGGCAAGGACGCGTTCTCAAGAGGCAGAAGACCAGATGCTGGAGTACAGTACAATCAACATGGAAACGGCAATTACCCCCCTCCCAATATGCACGCGGGGCAAGGTAATGGTGCGGCGCAGGTGTTTGGGGCGGTAAGGACCCCTTCACCAAAGTAAAAGCGCTTGAAGATCAGACCTTTTGACGGCGCGGAAATTTACAAAAGGCTTGGTTCGGGCTTCCAGGCATGGGGCGGAAGTTTCTAAGGCAAGTAAGCCTTTCCGAAGCCGCATGTGGCTACCAATGGCCAGAGGATGTAAAAGTGGATCTGCTGGGTCATTACTTGGCGGGCCCAGCAGAAGCCTATTACAACCGTCAAGTGGAAGGGTGGTGATGTTAGACACCCGCCCTATGGTATATAATGGACAAGATGCTGTCTGTTTTTAATGTACAGATAACACCGGCACAGGGCATGAAGCTCTTTATGGCGCGGAAGTTGGTCGGAAGGTCGTGGTCAGATCATTTCTTGTATCTGACCGCGATAGCTGACGCTGTTGGTTCAAATTGCGAGTCTTTAGTACTCAATAACGTTATTTACAATGCAGCGCCGGAGATGAGGCAGATCCTCATCTCCAAGTACGATCATACGCGGCCGGATTACTTGCGTCAGGCAGAGGAGCTCTGCCAGTTTGCTCAAGCAGTGGAGTTTAGCGAAAGGATACCGAGAACGTATCAAGGTGGCGCGGTACATGTGATATCAAACAAGGGCAGAAAGTCGCCGACCAATAGAACATGTTACGAATGTGGAAAAGAGGGGCACATTCGTGCAAATTGACCGAAAAAGAAGACCAAGAAAGAAGATTTCGCATTGACTGTTGCAGTTCGATTGTTGTTTCAAAAAATGACACATGGATATTAGATAGTGGAGCCAGCATGCATTTGACGCATGATGTAAGTTGTCTCACGGATGTGGAGACTGTTACTAGGGTATGCTACCAAGCGGACGGTCAGCAGCTGCAGATCAACAAGAAGGGTTCTGTGTACATATACGTGATGTGCGGACAGAAGGAGACCCTTCTCAAGGTAACAAACTTTTTTTTTTGTGGAAAGCCTTACGAGGAACATTTTATCGTATGGAGTACTGGAGAAAAAGGGCTGTACGTTGTCTTATGTCGATGGTAAAAGGACCATGGTGTGCAGAAAGACTGGACGAGGGATGGCGAGTGTGAAGATGTATAACAACGTGCTTACCATCGAAGGAAGAATTGACAGGGGAAGGTCCAATTTTGGAAGTCTAGTGATGGCAGTGATGAGTGAAAGTGACCGAAGTTATGCCGCTGTCAAAGACGTTCAAGAAGGAACGTTGATGCATTTCCACTCAAGAATGGGTCATTTAAATTATGACACCACTATTACACTTTCAAAGTATCCCAAGTACGGGATTAAAATAACGGACTACACGCGTGGAAATTGTGCGACTTGCGCTCAAGGGAAGCAAAGCAAGAATCGACAATCTAAGAAAGACACAGGAGAGCACGCACCGATTGACAGAATCGGTGGCGTAGTGTGCTCAGACCTCAAGGGACCTATCACTCCGCGGGACAGGATGGGTAACAGGTACCTAGTAAATTTCATCGATTATAAGACGAACTACGTGAGAATTTTCCTGACCAAGACCAAGGACTTAGCTGCAAAGAAGTTTGAGCATTTCTTGGCGTTTTTTGAGAGGAGATTCAACTGCAAGATCCACGTTCTACGAACAGACGGTGGTGCAGAATATAAAATGTTTTTTTTACTACTTCTGTAGAAGCACGGAATCTCGAGACAAGTCAGTGAGGCCGGAAATCAAGCTAGCAACGGAAAGGCGGAACGCATGCATCGGACCGTCATGAATATGGCCCGATGCATGTTGTTTGCAAGTGGATTGAATCTCTCGTTTTGGGGAGACGCGGCTGAGTACGCGGCGTATGTTCTGAACAGAAGGCCTACCAATGCTAATGCAAGAAGATTGTCACCATTAGAATTGTTGACGGGTGAAAAGCCGAATTTAGGCGAAATTGTGACGTTCGGTTCCCCGTGTACGGTGTACAGGAACCCGGGAACGAACGCACTAGTGCACAGGGCGCAAGTTGGGATTATAATCGGAAAGAGTGAAGAAACTAAAGGGTACAAAGTGTAATTGACGAAGGATAACAAGGTGACAGTAACGCAGCACGTGCGGAACATTGAGACGTTAAACGAGACCCAAAACGAGCAATTAAGAAATTTCTTTCAAGAGGATGTAAATGGAATTTCGAGTGAAGGTAGTGATGGACCGTTAGAAGAAGCTAACGAATCACGAGCGGGTGGAGACGCAGTTGTAAGTACGCAGGAAGGCGGAAGAACTGGTGTGAAGCACACCGAAAAAGTAAAGGGCAAGAAAAAGGCCCGGTGGACGCGTGAACGACACGTTACGCGGAAGTACGCGGCAAAAAAGGCCGCGGAAACAAGAATTGAAGTTGAAGACAAAGAAAAATCCAAGACAAGAAGTAAATTTAATAATGGAGAATGACCCGAAGAATTACAAGGAATCATTAAGCAGTGCGAATAAGTACAAGTGGTTGGAAGCGATCAAGACGGAAATTGATGCGCTTGAAGATAACCAAGTTTGGGAGGTGATTCGCAGGCCTGAAGATGTAAGGTCGTTGCACACAGAATGGGTTTCAAGATGAAGACCGATGCAGATGGGAATCTCGAGAGATTTAAAGCGAGATTAGTGGCGTGTGGCAACGAACAGAGATATGGAGTGGATTACGAGTTAACTTTTGCGGCTTTTATGGAAATGTCTACGGTCAAATTTATTTTAAGTCTCGCAAGGAAGTGGAATGTGCGTGCGTTACATGGAGATATACCGAATGCTTGTGTAAAGGCGTTAGAAGATGTGGTGAAGTGTACTACAAAATTGGTCACTTTTGGTCCAGGCAGCTGGTCGAATTTCGGATTGGTCTAAACAAGGGGGGCTTTTTAGCCTATCAGATTCAAGGAGTGTCAAGAACGCAAGTTTTGGTGAGTCACCTGACATTGGGTATTTTACATATTTTCATGTGGGTACATATTGGGACCGTAGGGAGGTAGTATGGGTTTGAGTTGTGGATTTGCCTAAAAGAGAAGAAGTCGTTTGGAATCTTTTGGTTTTGCCTTCGGGCTAACACCTCAACAGGAGGTCGTTTAAACCTTTGATATGTGCATCAGTCGCCTCCGCCCGCCGCGGAGTGTTTGGTAGAAGAGGGTCGAGTAATCCCCTGTAGCTCATTATACCGGTCTGGACGCGCCACACGCGCATTTGGCCAGCCGGAAGTCCCTAGACGGGAGCACGCATTGGTCGACTTCCTCAAGTTTAAGTCAAGTACGTTTGGAACGTGCTATTCACTGGATTGGTCTTTACGTGGAGATATCGTTTGTGGAGTTTCACGGGCATATTGGGTCTTCGTGGACATATTGGCTCATTGTAACATTGGTTGGAGTTTAGACCGGTTTTGGTCTTCTCTCATATTGGTCAGGGGCTAGACTGGTTGATTGGTCTACCCTCTATTATTTCGTATTGGTCAGGTCTAGATCGTTTGGACGATCGACCTATTGGAATTTATCTCTTGGAAGTGTCGCTGGTCTGTACGTACCTGGGGTGAAGAGTTCCGCCCTAGGTACACCTAGCCAGCACGGTCTCCGATATTCAAGACAGAATCAGATCAATCTGCGATCCCGATCCACCGAGTGTGTAACTAGCTCATTCCATCGGGTACACAAGGTGAGATGAACGCAAGATGAATCGGACCAGGCGTCTTCTGTTGATGACCGGTCGTCTGCCAGCAGCAGACGATCGGACCAGATTTCGAATGGAGGTCCGCGGGGTACCCCCCCGTAAGTTGGAAGGCTGGTCACGATGGTGGTGGTCAGGTTGTCGATACAAATGTATTCGATTTTGAACTTGACTCCACCACAATGGTGCGCGTGCCCGGATCACTTGGTGATCGTGGATATCACCGCGAGTTGTCATCAAAGATTGAATTTGAAGATTTGAATTTGGAATCGTTCTGGAGAGGGCGTAAGGAAAGGCTATCACCTTACGTCTTCGTTCTCGATGTAGATGGCGATGTCCGGTATGGCCTGGTGGAGGACCAGATCGGGATTAATAAATGTTTTCTTCCCCAAAAGGCTCCCACCGGACCCGATCGGGACTATAGCAAGTCATGCTATAGTCCCGGAAAGGATCAGGACCTTGGTCCTGTTCCTATGTATGTGCATAAAAAAGTTGATGGAAAATCAAAAGACGAAAAATACTTGGAGGCTGATCAGAACGATCAGACCAACCTCCCCAAGGTCCCCAAGATTCCCAAGAAAGGGTGGGGAATGCCGGCCGATGAAGACGACTTCGAAGAGAAGTCGCAGTTCGGAGATGGAGGAATCACTGAAGAAGACCTAAACAAGATGTACTACATTTTTGAGCTGAAACGATTTGTTCGTTTTGACGTGGTCTTTTGGGTGTTTAACCTCCAGATCCCCGACCGTCTTCTCGGTCCCACTACCGAGCCGATCCAGAGTGATCGCTCATTACTGTTGGTGAATAACTTGGTGGCGATGTTGGCGGAGGTTGGCATTAAAATGCAGAACCCCGCCGATGTCCAAAAACTATTTGAATTTGAGACTTGGAGGCTGAAATCGTCGATGTCGACCTTCCACGACCATTTGGTCTCACTGGTGGGGGCGGTTCGCCGCCCAACTCCCACCGCAGCAGTGAAGGTCGCTGAAGCCTCCACAGCGCTTGTCGACATTGGTTCTGATGACGAATCGGTTTATCAGTCTCCACCGGCCTCTAACAGCTCATCAGAGTTGGAGACCGGTGTCGAGCGGATGACCGTGGGGGTGGACCATGCCCAGCCTGAACAAAAAAGGTACATGCGGCAGCAAAGGGCTGCTTGCCAGTAGGGGCTTCAGCGACCCCCACAGGTCTCAGTTCCGCAAAAAGAGGGTATCAACACGTTGCCCATGACGCCAGCTAACGTCCAAACCATGTTTGAGACGATGATGGAGCGTTTCATGGAAGACGGGTTAGACCACCTATGTGCCCACATGTCCAAGACCGGTATACCCGTCAAAGTGTCAATGTTTGCCGGGATGTGGATATGGAATCGGTAACATCTATGGATAAGCCTACTCAAAGTGATAAGCAAGTCGGAAAAGGGAAGCGCAAGCCGCAACCGGCCAGACCGCGTATACCAAGCAAGACAAGTGACTGTGACATGGAGTCTGTCGGCGGTCTTGACGACCACTGTGGGTCAGACGGTACGGGCGCTGGCAAGCCACGCAAGGCTAACCTAGCCTCCACTATTACTTACGACTTTGGATCTGCTGCGATTCCGCGCATCCGTATGGCCGCGACGACCGACCTCGAGGACTTCACTGGCAAGGATGCTGATGAAGACCAGGCCCGGTCTTGGTTCGGTCGGGTCAAGTCTGCGTTCCTGCGAGACCAGACCCCGAAAAGTGAAAGGTGTCTGATTCTCCGGGATTTGTTGAAAGGACCGGATGCCAACTGGATCCAACAGTTAGGTCGGGATGTCCGGTCTGACTGGGACCAGCTATGTGCAGAGTTTGAAGGGCAATATTGTAACTCCGGATTTTCGAGTGCCCGCAAGTATCACCATATGCAGAAGCGGAGCGACGAGACACCATTCGAGTATTTGCATCGGTTGAAAACGTGGCTGCACTTCGTGCCGTCATAACAATTAAAGAGAATAACCCACCGAACGGTGCTGCTCTGGAACATGTGGGTCACTACATTAGTACCCTGGACGATCAAGAACTGGCGGACCAGCTTACTCTGCTGCGTCTTAGGGACGCGGGTGAAGTTGAACAGACTCTACGGACGCTACAGCGGTCGCGTAGCATGAGGGCGAAGAGTGCTGGTGGATCAGGTCGCTACCGATCCAAGACCCAGACCCAGACCGATCCGGTCAAGAGACCCTGGACCAGACCGACCCGAGCGGTCAAGTCGATCGTAGCCGTAGACAGCACGGGATCGGAAGGGGAAAGTGGAATTCAATCCAGCCAGGAGTCATCGGATGAAGACCAGTATCGTTACGTCTATGTTGCGGGACCTGCCCCGAAGACCAGGTCGAAGTCCGACCAGGTAGACCGGAAGGGAAGGAACGGAAACAAGTCCGATCCGGACCGACCTCGTCTGAAGTGCTCCCATTGTGGGTCGAGCAAACATGATGGTCCAAACTGCTGGAAGAACCACGACTAAGGACGCTAAATGATCGAGTAATGAAGGCATTGAAGGACCACCCCAACCACAAGATATTGCACGTGAAACGGGACTGGAACAGAAGCGCCGACTACCTCGCGACCAAGGCCATGCAAGACCAGACCGGGGCTACGATCACCGAGAAGGCCGTTCTGGATGAATTGGTGAATATAAACAGGATCCCAGAGGTGATCGGACCCAAGAACACCCCAGTCCAGGTGCATGTGATAGTCGCGACTAGATCGAAAGCTCAGAAGTCTCGCCGACCGTTCCCGAAGGAAAGTTTGAACGAATATGCAGTGCAACAGTTAATGATGGAACGGATCCTCAAGGCGCAGGACGAAGAAGAATGGATTATGAACCTGAAGACCTACCTGCGTGGTGAAGTGTCCAAGTTGACGAACGATCAAGCGAAAGAGTGCATCAAGATCGCGGATAGCTACGAAGTGGATTATAATGGATTATTGTATTACTGCCGCGATGCCGACCAAAACAGTGCAGACCGGGACCGACTGGAAAAATTAGTGATCCCCGAGTTGCTGCAGCCGGATGTCCTTCATCACTATCACGTGAGTCTAGAAGGGGGACATCAGGGCATAGGCAGGACCAATCACAAGATCAGGTCCCACTTCCACTGGAGAGGTCTTTTCCGCAGTGTGCAGAAATATGTGGGATGTTGCACGGATTGCGAGACCGGAAAGGGTAGACCGGTAATCAAGGGGCGATCGCCCGGAAATATCGAAGATACCTACCCTTTCCAGGTCATAGCGATGGACCACATACCTTCACTGCCTAGATCGACGCGCGGCAACACTGAGCTGCTGCTCTGGGTAGACCTGTTCACTGGTATAGTTATTGCGAAGGCAAGTGCATCTCGGTCTGTGGAGCAGATCGCCCAGAGCTACGAAGAATGTATGTTCCGAAGGTTTGGCGCCAGCGAGGTCATCAGGCACGATCGGGAACCCGGTTTTATGGCCGAGGTGTTCCGGTCGTTCAATAACATGCTGGGCCAGAAACAGAGTGCGACGATGGCATATCGTCCGCAAGCAAATGGATCGGCGGAACGCATGGTGCAGACCATAACGAGGGCGATCAAGATGTACGTAGCTGACCCAGACCAGCGAGATTGGGACGAGTATGCAGAAAGGATGATGTTTGCACTCAACTCGTCGACCGATCGGGTCCGAGGAGAAACGCCTTTTTATCTGACATATGGATGGGACCATCGGTCGACACTGGAAGCTGCGATACCTATCGGTTGCACCCGGACCCGCGATCGCGATGCTCGACGCTGGCGCATGCAGGTCCAGAAACACTACCAGCATGCAAAAGAAGTCTTCAACGAAAAGCTGCGTCAGGCCACACAAGACCGGGCAGACCGGACCAATGACCAGGTCCGACTCCACGGTATAGAACCAGGGGCGAGGGTATGGCTATACCTAGACCGAGTGAAAGAGGGCTATGCGAAGAAGATGGCTCACATGTGGCACGGCCCTTTCCGTGTTGCCGAGCTGATCGGTGAGCACGCTGCCCGTCTAGTAACAACTGGTACATATTACAAGGTCTTCACGATCGTGCATCTGTCCAAGTTGAAACTGGTCCGAGAATTTCCTGATCGACCCAAAACTCCCTGTCTGGTAGACGAAGAAAAAGGATTTGATTTCGATGAAGCGTTACTGCCGGAGGACAGCTGGGAACGACCATTAGAGGAAGAAGAGTTTGAAGTGGAGAAGGTCTTAGATGTTCGGTCTACCAAGAAGACCAGGTTCGGTCGGACTCACCGAGAGTACCTGGTCCGATGGAAGGACCATGATGAATCAACTTGGGTCGACGAGCTCGACTTGAATTGTGGGGCTCTTCTACGAGAGTTTGAACGAGAACGAGTTAGTCGTAATCGCTTCGCAGTGATGCAGACTCATGAAGACCAAGACCAAGACACGCAGTAGCATCGGTCGGTCTAGACCGGCGTGAAGATGTGGAAGGTCCGGAGTTGATGTGAAATTGTGATGAACTGTGACGAATTGGAGTAGCGGAATGACGAATGTGATGACTATTTTCGTGATGGGGGTGGAACTGTTTACGATAACGTGTTCGGTGCAACTCTGAAAAAGTGGTGAAATTAGTTCAAGTGATTTGATGATCAGATATGTGAAAAAGAAATGATGACATGTATTACGAGCTATCTGGTCGACTACCTGGGACTTCATTCGATATCACCCCACAGGCGGCCGATGGTCAGCGCCGGATGGCATGCAATTTGGTCATGAAATTGGTGGCGCCAGCATTCCTTCTGGTCAAGCTTGACCAAAGCATCCTTGAGGTCCGCGACCGGCTAAGGGCAATCAAGACCGGGGTACCATATGCCGTCATCGGATAACAACCTGGTCTTCTCAACGCGACGCCTTGGCAGTGGTCAGACCAGATCGGGTCCTTTGAGAGTCGGCAGTGGCCAGACCAGATCGGGTCCTTCGAGGGTCGGCAGTGGCCAGATCGATGTCACCCTCCGAGTGCGCCACTTGGTCTTCTTCTGACGTCGGCTCTTCAACTGCGACAGCGGACCGACGATGCTGGGTGGATCGAGATTGAGATAAAGCGGGAAGGAGATCATCTGAACCCACCGATCCACCCTCCGAAGCCGCCCCAGGCGAGACCAATACCGACTTGGACCGAACGGCGAAACGGGTCGAGGGCGAGCGATTTTTGGAGTCCTTCCTCTCCGTAACTGCATCCTTCACCGCATTTGGTAGTTGCGACCGTATCTTGGCTAGTGATTACACCATTTCCGGTTTCTTCTCGTGCTCTAGGTCGCTCGCAAGAGCTCGCGCCCTCGCGCCTCCTGATGCGCCCTTGCTCTTCTCATTGCGTGCGTGAATTTTGGGGGGCGGAATTTCAGCCAATTAATGGCGATAATTTCCGCCCGAATTTTGCTGGGAAATCGTACCGCCTGAATGCGCCCGCGGGGGCGTGAGGGCAAATGGTATTTGGTGATGTTAAACGCATCACTTGCATCCGATTTTTGGCTCATGAGGAGCGCCTGCGTCTTGGCTTTCTTGTGGAGCGGTGCTTGCTTCTCCTCGTGTTCGGAGTCGCGCGCTACGCCCCGCGCCCTTGAGCCACTCGACGCGCCCGCGCGCCTGTTGGAATGGCGCCGATCTCGGTATTGATGCGGACCGGACCAGGATTCCGAGGTCCGCGGCGGAAGTGGGCGATCTCCAATTGCCATATCTTTTAGCCGGGCGTGACGTTGCAGTCCAGACGTGCCAGGCAGGAACGAAGGCGCCGATTTCGCTGACCCATATGCTGGCGTGCTGTCACCTGGCAGACTGGTCTTCTGCTCCGACCCCGAAGACGATGCCGCTTGGACGGAACTTTTACGCCGACACGTCTGCGACTTGGACGGGATGGCGATCATGAGCTCTGAATCGCAGGACCCTTCGCTGGAGTCCTCCCCGGACGAGATCCCTGTGTACTTGGTACGGACGGCACGAGGGCGCGAGGGCGCTTGAGTTTTGGCAGGGTTGCAGGCATCACTCACGTCCAATCTTGGGTTCACGAGAAGAGCCTGCGTCTTGGCTCGCTTATGGGCACCGCAAGCTTCCCCCCTAGTTCGGGGTCGCGCGCTATTCCCCGCGCCCTCGAGCTACCCGGCGCGTCCGCGCGCTTCTTCGATTTGTGTGCGATTTCGGGCTTCTGAATATCAGCCAATGAACGGTGTCGGTCTTGGTCCTGCTGCAAGCGGTCTTGGTCCTGCTGCAAACGGTCTTGGGCTTGCTCCGAGGCGACTAAGGTTGCCGACGCAGACCAATCTACGATGGAGGCAGCAGCCGAACGCGGATACAGCAGGTCCGTCAAGCGCTGGTGGCACTGGTCTAGTGCCACCCGACGACGACCCGATTCCTGCGCCCAAGCGTCCGACCGGTCCTGAAAAGACTGGACCTTCCCGGTCTGGTCTTGGACCAAAACTTGGAGCTCAGTAAGGTGTCGCTCAAGATCGTCGCCTTGCATGCGCAGCGAAGTCTTGTCCAATTGATCGTCCAACTGCTGCCGGCAGATTCGGCTCCAGTTTGACACCCATCCGATGTTTGGGGTGCAGGAGAATTATGTGGGCTGTCAGACCGGGCCGACCGAACAGGTGAAGCAATGTGGGGCGACTCGGCCCATAGAGTTTCTACAAGAACAAGCGTCAAGAGGAAGCATAAGAGGATCGAGTGCAGTGAAGGGAGTACCTGGCGCAGGTGGCGAAGATGGCTGGTCCATGGTGAAGAAGTGTGAGCGACCAAGGTCCATTTGGTCAAGTGATGGGTGAGTCAGACCGTTATCGTTGTGCGACACGGTCGGACTCAGGGGCGGCTGTGGAGAAGTGTACCACAAATTCGGTCACTTTTAGTCCAGGCAGCTGGTCGAATTTCGGATTGGTCTAAACAAGGGGGGCTTTTTAGCCTATCATATTCAAGGAGTGTCAAGAACGCAAGTTTTGGTGAGTCACGTGACATTGGGTATTTTACATATTTTCATGTGGGTACATATTGGGACCGTAGGGAGGTAGTATTGGTTTGAGTTGTGGATTTGCCTAAAAGAGAAGAAGTCGTTTGGAATCTTTTGGTTTTGCCTTCGGGCTAACACCTCAACAGGAGGTCGTTTAAACCTTTGCTATGTGCATCAGTCGCCTCCGCCCGCCGCGGAGTGTTTGGTAGAAGAGGGTCGAGTAATCCCCTGTAGCTCATTATACCGGTCTGGACGCTCCACACGCGCATTTGGCCAGCCGGAAGTCCCTAGACGGGAGCACGCATTGGTCGACTTCCTCAAGTTTAAGTCAAGTACGTTTGGAACGTGCTATTCACTGGATTGGTCTTTACGTGGAGATATCGTTTGTGGAGTTTCACGGGCATATTGGGTCTTCACGTGGACATATTGGCTCATTGTAACATTGGTTGGAGTTTAGACCGGTTTTGGTCTTCTCTCATATTGGTCAGGAGCTAGACCGGTTGATTGGTCTACCCTCTATTATTTCGTATTGGTCAGGTCTAGATCGTTGGACGATAGACCTATTGGAATTTATTTCTTGGAAGTGTCTCTGGTCTGTACGTACCTGGGGTGAAGAGTTCCGCCCTAGGTACACCTAGCCAGCACGGTCTCCGATATTCAAGACAGAATCAGATCAATCTGCGATCCCGATCCACCGAGTGTGTAACTAGCTCATTCCATCGGGTACACAAGGTGAGATGAACTTAAGTGAATCGGACCAAGTTTCTTTGGATGATGACCGGTCGTCTGCCAGCAGCGGACGATCGGACCAGATTTCGAATGGAGGTCCGCGGGGTACCCCCCCCCCGTAAGTTGGAAGGCTGGGCACGATGTTGGCGGTCAGGTTGTCGATACAAATGTATTCGGTTTTGAACTTGACTCCACCACAAAGACGAACACGAGATTTTCCTGTATGTGGCGAATGGAATGAAGATCAAGCAAGAGAAGCTGGATGAACTTAAAGTCGAAGATGTGAAGAAGTTGGTGTTACGACTACGGAAGACACTATATGGATTAAAACAGGCGGGCAGACTGTGGAACCGCCTGCTTCATGGAAAGCTAGTACACTACGGATATACACAGAGCAGTATGGATATCTGCTTGTATTACAAGAGATGTGATGACGAGATACTGGTGGTCGGCGTGTATGTCGATGATTTACTTGTTACTGGAACCAATATGACGTGTGTGGAAATGTTTTTCGAAAATATGAAAGTACTGGAAATCAAGAACCTTGGCAAGGTGTCAAAATTTTTGGGAATGCGAGTGACTTACAATGATAACGATGGATATTTCTTGGATCAAGAAATGATGATTAAAGATTTACTAGCGACTTATAAACTTGAAGATGCAAACACAGTGAAGGTGCCGATTACAGATGATTACGAAAATGATATTTTAAAGGAGCAAACGCTATTAAGTACTAGTGGAAAGGACGGGAAGCCGAGTGTGAAGGATTTTCAGTCGCTTACAGGGAGTCTATTGTGGATAGCCCGCTGCACTAGGCCTGATATAGTGTATGCGGTGCACAAGGCGACGAGGAAAGCACATGCACCAAGTGTTCTCGATTGGAACTTAGCGAAGAAAATATTGCGTTTTTTGAAGGGGAGCGCGGATATGAAGCTGCAGATGGAAATCCACACAAAGTACAAGACAAGCAAATGGAACGAACTCACGATTGCTGGATATAGTGATGCAGATTTTGCAGGTGCGAAAACGGATCGGAAATCCGTTAGTGGTGGAGTCACGATAGTTGATGACAAGGTTACGCAGTGGATGTGCAAGCGGCAGTCAAGTGTGTCATTGTCGACTTTGGAGGCGGAGTTTTACGCAGCGTCGACAATGGAGTGCGAGTTACTTGGAGTGCGTGAAATGGCGATGGAGATTGGAATGACGGTGAATTTCCCGATGCAGCTACGATGCGACAACCAAGCGGCAATCAAGGTATTGAATGGTGATTGCGTCACGTCCAGGAACAAGCACATAGACGTTCGCGTGAAGTTTATGGTTGCCAAGGGACGCGAAGGTGTTATCAAGGTGTGTTACGAGCCAAGTCAGAGTATGCTTGCAGACGTGTTCACGAAAGGATTGAGTTTTCGAAGGCTAATGTTCATGCAACAAAGGGCTGGGACTGAGGGCGAACACGTGTGAGTGACTTTGGTTCACGTGAAAGTCGAGAAGGAGTGTTAAATTGGCCCGAAATTTGGCCGCGCCGTGCGTCGCGCGTATTCGGGCAGTTACGACTTTCAGTGAAGAGTTTTGGGTACATACTCTATTTGTGGGGTTTTACTCAAACATGCATATACAGTTTATTAGATTAGGTTTTTACTTAATTCTAATATACTTACTTCAGAATTTCTCCGGCTGTAGCATCGTCGACCAACAAGTACGCCAACTGACTTTAGTACGTTAGTGCCGGCAAGGCACATACAGGAAGCAGCGGTCAGCAGGAACGTGGAGGCGATTATCTTTTAGTACGATTGATACCTGACTTTAATTGCTTTCGATTATGTTACGTTTGGAACATTTCGCGTGGATTTAAGTGGCTACTTATTACGTGGAGTTAGTACAAGGTTCGTCACGCATAGTTTCGCACGCATTGGAATCGCACTAGCAAGTGGAAGCAAGTGCAGACAGTACAACGCAGTAAAAATGAGTGATAATGACGTTATAGAGCGCAAAGTTCAACAGGGACATGGCAAGAGGAATAAAAGTGAGTTGGTCACCTTTTGGTTGGTCAAATTCGTGAGATTCCAGACCCAGTGGAGGTTGTGGCGCCGTCGCTATGCTCCTGGGCCCGAATGCCCCGGTCCTCGCCGGAGCGACATTAATTCTTTCTGTTTCAATTCTTTCTTTATATATGTGGATGTTATTATATAGAAGATAGAAACCCGACCCATTCTGTGAATATTAGAGAAAACGACCCATTCTGTGAATTTCCGTGAAAAACCGACCCATTCTGTGTAATTTCTCTAAAAAAAGGGGTGGCAGTATACTATCCGCCAGCACTGTATATACACGACTCGCTTCTATTCTTTATCGTATCAGTAAAAGTTTTCTCGTAAGCGCACAAAGTCATGGGCTGTGTGTGTGCTAAGTGCCCTCGAAAGAGTTTTTCCGGCGTCCATTTTTCTTTGCATCTTGACTGTAAACATGCCTTCAACGGCGCTTCAAGTCCACCTCGAGAAGATCTTCCGGTGTCACATTTTGAACGCGAATAGAGCAACCACGTCACCCCGGAAAGTCTTCATAAGGTCATTTAGTGCTAGCATCGAAGCTTTTGTCCGGTGTTTTATTTTGAAAGCGGCGATGGAACCAAAGCTCGAAGAATGACCACGCTGTGCAACATAAGTACGGGGCACACATGGACAGTATTCAAGAGATTTTGAGCCAGCATGCACGTGTGTATTATACAAACATTACTTGAAAATGAATGTGATAAAAGAAACGTGGCTTCAAGCACGGTTCCCAACCTTATCATAAAGTGATATCGATGACGCGATTTATTAAAACGTTGCATACTCGGACCATCCCATGGTGCGCAAGCTGCCCGTGGATCGGGTGCCACGCAAAAACGGCTTCAATACGCAGCGCCGACGCTCGAGATGCGGGAGAAAGATCCGTGCTATTTCGCCTGATTCAAGCTTGATGTAGATTGCATCGTCCGTGATAGACGAAAACGTGCCAGTATAGCGGTCATGCACGAGGGGCATAGAAATATGGACTTCATCACCATCTTTGAATACGTGGTTGCCGCAAAACAGTCGTCGTCGTTCAAGCTTGAAAGGAACTGTAACACTACAATACAAATACAATGAGCTCAGGATACGAAACAATGCAGTATCTTCTTGCTTGGTATCCTACGATTGCAATTGTTCGGTAAGTGATCGACCATAAACTTAGACGTGGTTTTTCGGTCATTCACGATAGTTGTAACGTCGGCACAAATGTCGTCGATCGGCAAGCGCACTGCCTCGAATGCGAGCAGTTTGGACATATCAACTGGATACGTCTTAGTCCAATCCATGTTCCTTCGCTTGATCATCGAGATTCCTTGTGCCATGATTGGGTGCTCCAAAACTTTACCTTCTTCCTGTTCGGGTTCCATGGCCTTCCTTTGCTTGTCCTTCTCGGCACTAGCTTGGGGCTTTTTAGCATACTCGATTCTAGCAAACTGGTTGCCATCAGATGTTTTGCACCTATCTGGCATCATTGTCCTTTCAGTATTTGATAGCACCTTCATCTCTGCTTGGAGCTTGGCCATTACAGCATCAACCCTGCTTCGTAATTCTTCCTTCACTAATATTGCCGGTCATTCTGCCACAGATGATGCACACGCTGCACCTCAAATTCGTAGAGATCCTGTCCGTTCTTGAGCTGCAACTTCTTGTGCAGTTCTGCTGTTTGTAACAGCCGATTACGCTCCCCTTTAAATGCAGCGACACGGCGGCAATATTCCGCGAGCGTACCTTCTTCGACCATTTTTTTTCCTTTTTGCTCCAGTTCCGCCAGATACTGGTCAAGTCGTGCACATGACTGTTCCTCTGTCATTGGCTCTGAGGTCATGGAAGAGGCTGAAGTCGACGAATGGTTCGATACATTGGACATGGAACGTTTTTGCGTCTACTTCCATGCACTTCATTCATCCTCCATATCGACATCTTCGTCTTCGTCGTCTTCATATCCCGATTGCCTCTCGTAGCTTTGCGTCTCCTCTTCTGCCTTTCGAGCATGTTGTTTACATCTTCGTTGTCGACCCGAAGGAACGTCGAGATTGTGACCAGCGGAACTCACATCCGTATCGGCACCGTCTCATGTAGAATCGGCCGTCGAGCTTCGTGCGTCTCGTGGACGACGACTGCGCCGCGTGAGCGCTCACGGCGACTGGACCGCTCCATTAGGCCACCGCTAGGACACACTTTTGGACATGTCTGGTCAAAAAGTGTGTGTCCGGACTAATTTTTGGTGTAGTGGCCTTTGAAAGTTGATGGAAATCATTTCTTCGAGCATCCTAGGAGCACAAGAACATCGCTCTTAGAAACCTTGCCATCGCACGTTCCGTGTCTTTTTCATCCTGTACGGGCATAAGAGCTTCTCATCATGGCTATCGCTCGCCATCATTTAACGATTCACGAAAAGAATCAATTGCGTGTCTATCATCGAGAGCGTCCCGAATTGACGCAAGAGCAGCTCCGCGAGTGGATCCACGAGAAATTTGGCAAATGGATTGGGCGCTCGACGATTGGGAAAATTGCCAGTACGCCCGAAGAAGTATGTGCGAATCCAGCTGCAAAGCGGATCCAGAGTGGTCGGTTCCCCGAGATGGAAGCCGAGTTGTACGAGTACATTCGAAAGAAGCATCGTGAAGAACATGGCGACGACTCGCTTCGAGGCGACGGGACGATTCTCAGTGAAGGGTTTCTATGGACCAAAGCGAATGAGATTCTCGCGCGTGTGCGAGGCGCGTCGACGCGATCCGTGTCGCTCGGCTGGGTCCAACGGTTTAAGAAACGCCATGGCCTTCATCGGTCCCAGAGTTTTGGAAGAGCATCGGCGCGATTGGAAAAGACAGTTGAAGAGCACCCCGTGGAACCTGCTACATTGAAGAGCACAAGCGTCGTCGGTGCCAAGCGAAGCCGAGAGGGAGACGACGAGCAGGAACTGGACAACGAGCAAACGGAAGATGAAGCGGACGTGGCGGGTGCACGAAGTGCCCGTCGAGGAGCAAGCAGGAAGCAATTTGTCTCGGCCGATGACATTTTACTGCTCACGCAAGTGAATCGAACGAAACCGTGGACGTATCCCCACTTAATGGACGGCTGGCAACAAGTGTGTGATCGACTCCGGGAACAGAGCGACTTTACGTTGGAAAAGACCGCGGGGGCGTGTCAAGCGCGCGTGGCGCTCTTGTTGGATCATTTGCGGGCGGGGAATGTTGCGGCCTTGCGCAAATCGGGGACACCCGAAGAGTACGAACGGAAACGGGAGCTCCTCGTCGAGCTCCAAGCAAGACAGAGCGCGTATGCAGAGTTTCAACTCGATTTACGTAAGAAACGAGCCAACCACGCATCGCCACCATCGTGTACGACAGCGCAGCAGGAGGCGGCGGTGGCGCAACCCGTCGGTGACGTGGCAGCTGCAAGTGCCGTGCAAGAGGGAAAACAAGGAGAGGAAACAGAGGACGCACAGCAAGAGCGCCGCTTTGAGCTCTTGGAGCTCAAGCTCGAACGCAAACTGGCCGAGCAGCGACGACATGCGGACGAACAAGTGCGACAACTCGAGCGCATGCAACGGGCTCAGATTGAAGTCCAACAGAATCAGCACGCGCAATTGTTGGCAACGATCCAGCAACAGCAGGCCATGATGCTCGATCTCATCAAGTCCGTCACAGCGCAGTGCAAGAAAAACTAACAATATGTGGCTCGGTTATACGGGAGAAGAACGTGTCTGTCTTTCCGCGCTGTCCGAACGACCCTCTTGCTCTCAAGATGGTCCTTGACAATTCATATCGCACGCTACAACGTTCCCATAGTTTAGTAAACAGTGCTCCATTTGTCGTCATTAACGCAGCATCTATCTACCATCACTCCTGGAGTCCCAAAAGTCAGTCCGTGCCACAATCGAAATGGACGTTTCTCGTTCCGCGTTCCATCGTTCGTCTGTGTGCGAGCAGTTCCTTCTTTTGATCGTCCAAGTGCCATCACATTCTCTCGTTCGTGTTTGTGCCCTCTCGTCGCTCAACCTCCACTCGCAGCGTGGACGATGGCACGTACGTACATTCTGTTGTTTTAGCCCAACAGTAACTTGTTCTCGCCAATAAACTTGTACGGAGGGATCTCGAGGTTCAGGGGCGCTGGGCCTTTCCGAATGCGGCCGGACAGATCATAGTGCGAGCCGTGGCAGGGGCAGAACCAGCCACCGTAGTCTCCTGCATCCGACGTCGGCACGCAGCCCAAGTGCGTGCAAATGCCAAGCACGACGAGCCACTCTGGCTTTTGCACACGCGCCGCATCCGTCTCGGGGTCCCGTAGATTGCTCACGTCCACTTGATTCGAAATGTCAATTTCCTTGGGCGTCCGGTGCTTGATAAAAATGGGCTTGCCACGCCACTTGACGGTCACGGTCGAGCCTTCACTAATGCTGCTCAAGTCAAACTCGGCCGTCGCGAGCGCCAAGACATCGGCCGAGGCACTCATGCTGCCCACAAACCGGACCACCGCTAAGCGAGCCGCCGTGGCGTAAGCGACACGGGCCCCACCGAGCATCAAGTAGGTAAACGCACGCTTGGACGGATCCCCGGCATCGATCCGATCCGTGTCAAAGTAGTGGTCCGTTGACTCGAACGTGTCGGCCACGGCTTTCGTGCTCATCCCCGCGCCACCTGATTCGAACCCACGGCATAGTAGTGTGTCAGGATGGAGTGCAAGCCCACACAGTGGACAATAGACTGGTTAAGAATAGACGGATGGAGAGAGGACGTACGCTGGAAGGTCTGCACACAGCGTGGAGCGACGGATGAAGGGAATTTCTTGAGCATCATCATGATGGGAGACAAACAAGTCGTGGGGTTTGTACGGTGGGGGGAACGGGACGGGTGACGCTGTAGTACCCTACGATTGGTAGAAAAGGATTTTCTAAAGTATGCGCGAATCTCTAAACACACTATTGGCAAGTAAGGTAGTACCATCATTATCAACTATAGTGGCCACGACAGTACGAACGATTGACCGATGCATCCTCTCTATTCCTCTCCATTTTCCCTACGCATCGGCCTTGTTTAGCTTGGCTTGGTGATCGGATCGGCCACGCTTGACACATTCCTGGAATCGGCGCTTCAGGAGCTGGTCATTCGGTGCAAGCTGCATGGCCGCCCACATTGCACACGCAGCTTCTTCGTACAGTCCAAGCGCTTCGAGGCACTGACCCTCTCGAAAGAGCGCTTTCGTCCACTGAGGGCGCAATTTCTTGGACACCCGAACGTCGTGCAGCGCTTGCTTGGCATCCCCCGCACTGAGGTACGCGGCACATCGATTGCTATAGAGCACCGCGTCTGCAGGTGTAAGGGCAATCGCTTGCGAGTACCGATCCACAGCTTGTTGATAGTCTTTGGCCAAGTACGCCTTGTTGCCCTCGTCTTTGAGCTTCGTCGCTTCCGCTTGTTGCTCGTCGCTCACCTCGACAGCTTCAGGGACGAGGATGTCCTCTTCCTTCTCAATCTCCGCGAGTTTTCGCTGCGTTTCCGCCTCTACTTTCTCCTCACACGTAACAGGCGCCTTTGTTTCAACAGAGGAATCTTGGGATTTCCTCGTAGCAGCGTGCTCATAGTACGCATCGAGCTTCACCTTTTCGTCCGCCATGAGTTTGTCCACGTCTACTTGCTCGAATCCCTTTGTAATGGGCTTAAGCAGCGATACAATCGTGTGATGACCCATACCAGCAGCAAGTTGCAACGGCGTTGCACCCGCATCGGAAGTCATGTTTGCAACCTCCTTTGTGTCTTCCAGACGGCAAGTGAAGAATGACTGGATCACTTCAATAAATCCAGTCTCTGCTGCCATGTGTAACGCTGTGAGACCGCCTTCCATGGTTGGTGATAAGGACGCTCCACCTTCCAGCAGCTCTTTTACCACCACAGGCTTGTTCATGATGCACGCCAGCATCAACGGCGTCACCCCGCTCTCATTTGTCACGTCGGGGTTTGCACCAAGCCGCAGCAGCTCGGCTACCGTCTTCTCACGATTTTCACTCACAGCAAAGTGCAAAGGCGTTCCATTTTTCGTCCTTGCGTCCAGCTGCGCCTTATTCTCTATGAGTAGCTTCACAGTTCGGACACTTCCATTAGCAGCGGCTTCATGGAGAGCCGTCGTTCCGTTCTTCATAGCTACATTAGGATCCGCACCGTACGCTAGGAGCAACTTGACAGCAGCAAATTCATTCTCCTTCGCTGCATAGAGTAATGGCGTCGCTCCTTCTTCATCCACACACTCAAGACACTCGGGAGCGCGCTCGAGAATGTAATTCATCACTTTTCGCCGACCTTTCGCGGCTGCAAAGTGCAGCGCCGTGCGTTTGTGTGCATCCTTAAAGTCCATGAGCGTCTCTTTCATGTCTGTAACACCCATCCCTTGCATCAACTCGATTGTCTTCTCAAACATCTCGAGATCGCCATCTATACATAGCAATACAAAGGAGCCGCACACCATAAGAAGAAGACACACACACACAATCATGACTTTCGACACACGCTAGAGCACGCACTCTCAGAACTGGCGAGGAAGTCACCAACCAGTTTCTTTTGTTTCTGATACTCGGACGCGCCCTTTTCCTTTTCCGTCTCGACCAGCGTCGCCGCCATTGAGTCGTCAAGAGGTAGTGGCACCCGTGATGCAAGGTGGTGATTGGTTAAATGTATCGACCAATGGCTACACGGAAAAATGCAAACTTCAATTTGATAGGCTAGTCATATTGAAGTTGACTTAAGTACGTGCGTGTCGCGCACTAACGGCGGTATGATGGAGTGAGTGTACTGCGCATAAAGAATGAGGTCTCTCGTCGCTCGTTTCGCCTCTTCTCGGTACGCCAGTTGCTATTTATCACGTTTCCAAGCACTTGGGACCATGGCCACAGTCGAAGGCGAACCACGTGCCGTGATGATTCCTATTGTGCGTTTTTGCGTGGCGTCGTCATTTCTTTCGTTGCGAAGAAACTTCACGAGTGATTCATTCCTTGTCTCTCTACCTGCAGGCGGATGGGACCGAAGAAATTGAAGCGATTGCGATTGCCGATGTGTTGACGCGGGGTGGCATGAAAGTGACCTTGGGTAGTGTCGGGCGCAAGCTGCAGAATATTGTGACCATGTCGCAAGGAACAAAAGTACAAGGGGATCTCGCGATTGAAGCGTGTACGGACCTTAGTTTTGACCTGATTCTGTGTCCGGGGGTGAGCAACTTTTGTTCAGCTAGTACCGCGTTGCAGGACGTAGGGATTGATGTTGCCCATGTATGTGTCTACCATCCGCATAGGGCCCAGGAGCTCAACACCTGCATGATTCCTCTGAACTCATCGCAATGTTGCAAAAGCAAAGGCACCAAGGTCGATACTATGGCGGCATTTGTGCGGCTCCAGCCGTTATCCTTCTTCCGCATGGCTTGATGGATTCTGGTCCAGCGACAACATATCCAAGCTACGAGTCCAAGATGGGTGGGGTGGATTATCGTCCCAATGAGCGAGTGGTAGTGAATGGCAAATGCATTACGAGCCAAGGCCCTGGCACTGCCATTGAAATGGGATTGAAGCTCGTTGAACTCCTTTGTAGTCCGGAGAAAGCAAAAAGTGTAGCCCAGGCTCTGGTCGTGTGAACACGCCCGAGCGTTGTATGCTCGAAATGCTGGCTCGTATGCTGTTTGTAGCCCTGTCACCGAACAATTCTATTGCATTTCCGTTGCAACGACTCGCTGGTCATTTTACTACAGCCAACAAATCTTCACAGCTCGTCGTTTTCGTTGGGCAAGGGCGCCAAAACTTATCAAATCAAACAGCATGGTCTGTTGATGCTTTAAAGTAGCACGTATTTGAGCATGCTGTTCCGGTTGCAGCAGTAGCTGCTCCCGATGCAACTGCTCAAGTCGCGCTAGCTGTTCCTCTGAGCGGCGCTTTTGCGCTACCATCTCTCGTTCCATCCTGCGCTCCATCAGATCCAGACGGCGCTTAGCCATCCGCTTCCGTCCCTGATTAAACACCTTCTTCGACATACTCTCAGCATCATCGTGATGACCTCTTGGCGCAGTGTCTACCACTGCAATGGACTTGCTGTCTTGTTTTCGCACTGTAGCCGTCTTTTGCTCAGTCTGCTTGTAGATGATTCAGTAGCAGATTCGGTTGTGCGTGGCACACACCAGCTGTCTTTTCAAACTGGAACGAATCATCCGAACGAAGCTTCTCCATGACTTGCTGCCACCCCACCATCGCAAACGGAAACGTCCACGGCTCGACGGCCAGCACGTTCGGTGGCAGCAGAATATCATCTGATGAGACAAAGTGCGAGGGATCACCTGAAACAGGTGTAACATGAGTAGCGTCAAGCGGACGTGGTTTTTTTCGATGCGACTCGATCATTTCCATCTCGCTTATCTCGGCAGCATACGCATCACTTGATCTCCTATCTGTCCTTCCTGCCATCTTTCCCATTTCCTGTCCCGTCAGTGCCACTTTTCATGCCTCCAGCTGCACGCATGAGTGTACTCTCCATCTGCTGCTGCTCGTGTTGCTGTCGCCTGTCCGTCCCTTCCGTCATCGAAACGGCAGCCAAAGATACTACAGCAGCTGCTGCTGCGGCTGCTCTCTTCAGTGGCGACCGATGCAGCGTCCATGTCTCTTCTTGAAACGATGTACCCAAGCTACCGATACGCCGTCGTCCCTCACTGCCTCTGGTGCGTTTAAGAATCTCCTTTGCTTTGATCCAGACCTTTGAGTCACTCAGTACAAGTCCATGACTCTATCCTTCCAGTCGCTTCACGTCCACACCCCGTAGCCTCTGGATTCGCACTCATCCCGTCGGGAGCACGCACAAGTTGATCCACCGTGGAGCGTGTGATTACTGGCCAAACGTTTCATACGTCCATTCCCGCAGCTGTTCTTGCGTCTGCTCTGGCTGTTGCTTGGAATCGCATCGCAGTCGAAAACGATGGTCAAGTGATGGCGACTTTTTGATGTCATTAAAGAGAGGAGAGACTCGAATGTGCCGTTATGCTCTTATCGAGTGGGAAAGGAACACATGGAATGAATGTGCTCTTGTGCTGATATCACGGGGGAGGGGGGGTACAAGGGACAGACAGGAACGTCCGTCCGTCTGTAACCATTTCATATCTATGTGGCACCAAGAAGTTCGATGGATGCGGTGGGTGGTGCGTGCACAGGACCAGGAGATGCGGCTGGACCGCTGGCTACGGCGTGCGTTTCCGTCCATCCCGCAGAGTTTTCTGCAGACACAGCTGCGGAAGCGTAAGATACGACTCCAAGCTCCATCGACGACGACGTTTCAAGTCACGCGAGCCAATGCACTCCTGTTCGAAGGCTCCGTAGTGGGTATTGACGCGCATGTGTTCCATTCCAAATTACAGTCGATTGCACTGGTACAGAAGCAACAGACGAGGAAGAACGAGGCAAGGAGGACGTCGAAAGAGAAGCGGATCGTGAAGCAATTGAGACAGCGGATCGTGTATGAAGATGAGCACTTTGTCGTATTGAACAAGCCGGAGGGACTCGCAGTACAGGTAGATAGATACAAAGGCAGCCGCCAGCGAGCCATCGCTTCTTTTGACTAGAATAAATTCAAGAGACGTTGACTGGTGTTTTGCTATTGTGTTGGATGCGCTAGGGCGGCTCGATGGTGACCGAGTCACTGGATCGATACTTGCCATCTCTGGCCGAGTCATTAGATGGTCACGACGAGCACAAGACGTTGCGGTTGGTCCATCGACTGGATAAAGAGACGTCGGGAGTGCTGGTACTGGCACGTTCCCGTCTTGCTGCTGCCAAGTTTTCAATTCTGTTGCAACGTGGTGACGTCCACAAGTCGTACGAAGCGCTCGTCGCGACGACAGCGTCATCACCTAGTCACACGTACAGGAGGTTAAAGGAGTTTGAAGGTCGGGAACTCAAGCTTCCTGTAGATACCAAGACAGCATGCACCGTAGTCGAGCGAGTAAGACTGCAAACAGATGGCACAGAGCCCAGGGGAACATGGCTGCAACTCCGCCCACTTACTGGACGGAAACACCAACTTCGCGTCCATTGCGCCCATGGATTGAATGCCCCAATTCTGGGCGACACAAAGTATGGTGGAGCTCGAGCCACGCGCTTGTACCTACACGCCGCACACATTCGATTTCCTGACCCTTTCACTGTTGGAAAAGTCATTCGGATCTCATGCGATTGGAAGTCGCACGATGGAGGGTGCGGCCCTTGGAACTGATAGAAGAAACATGCACACTTGGAACAAAATGATTTCGATGTACGTGCACTGTTGTTGTTTGGTGTGTTGTAGCGGATAGCACGTGTACCACGCAGATGGTACATTCGTTCGTAATGGGTGATCAATTAAAGAGACCAAGTCTATGCAGTATGACTGGCTACGTGCGTGCGTAGCGTACGACCGCATTCTGTCAGCTGACGCACACTGAGCCTCACACTGTGGCCACTCCATCCCTACGTCCACGTTGCTGCGAGGTTTGCTCAACCGTTACGTCGCGCCAATGGGGAGAGGGGACGCTGCAGTGACGAACGTTTATGTTGCTCCTGTCTCGTTGGCTGAAATGCGTTCTTAAAACACTGGTGAAGCGGTGGAGGCGTTCAAATCCTGCCGTCATGATCTAGCGTCAGCCATCCAAGTTTGTTCTTGAAGCCGCTCGAGACACGCACACTAGCTTCGTCGGCCCTGCAGCTGCATGCCGCTTGCCTTCGGAAAAACCTTCGGAAAAACCTTCGGAAAAACCTTGTCATATAGCCTTCCGCACTTTGACGGGCTCGGTCCTTGAAGTTTGGGAGTTCTCGAGGTCTTTTCCTTGAACGTGCGTGAGATTCGCGTTAGATTCAAACAATGGGCCAATCAAAACGTGCGCTGACCATCCGGGACCGTAGTACCTTTCAACTCCGATACCACCTGAGCTTCATTCTATCGAACGCCCAGTGTCCAAATGGATAGACAGTCTTGTATGAGTCGTCGACCTTAGCGTGTTTTGCGACTTTTTTCGAATCTCGCCACTTAGTTTCAACGAAACCGCCAAGCTACACTCGGTTTCAGTATGACCCGGGAACCCTCGAACGAACAGCCGCAATCGCTCGGGACACTTCAGATAGCAATTAGCAAGCTCAAGCTCAGCACGTGCGTAGCACAGTAAGGATCAAGATCGAAGTTTCATTTCAACTTAAGACAGACACGGTATGGTCACTACTATTTGCGCGAGGGACTCGAGATCACATGCCAAGGACTTGACTTCCCGGCCCTGCCACTTTCATTTTGACTCGAGTCGGCCACTATGCACATCCGGTCTCAGCCACGGGCTCCGAATGGACTTGAAGTTGGCCATGCAACTGGAGAAGCAAGAGCTCAAGAAAATTGGAACGGAGAACGAGGACAATCACGCCAACACGAGCTCATCGTCTCCGTGCTGGCATTATCCGCAGCAGCGTCGAGCGGCATCTTTTAGTACGGGACACTATCATGGCTGCTCGCCACCCCTGCCCATTCCTGACGTAAAGCACTGTTATAATGCAAAGACGTATCAGGAAAGCCGTGAAGGGAGGCATTGTGACAAGACTTGGAACTCCAAGCTGTCATTCGAATCGCTTGAAACGTCGATTGGGCACTTGAAACGACACAATCAGCTTCAGGATCGAGCGGGTGACGAGTTGATCGACAGGATGAATAGAATGACTCTATTCAAGC
Source organism: Peronosclerospora sorghi (assembly GCA_026184515.1). Lineage (NCBI taxonomy): Eukaryota > Oomycota > Peronosporomycetes > Peronosporales > Peronosporaceae > Peronosclerospora > Peronosclerospora sorghi. The sequence continues at coordinate 3,835,583 of CM047582.1, forward strand.
TCACATCTGTGGCCTCCACAGCAGAGACAGTGGATGAAGACGACGAGGACTTGAATGACTCCATAAAGAAAAACGAAGACATGTATTATTACGGGGATGTGTTTACAATGGATGATGTGTAGTGAGATTTTGGTATTGTTACATTCATTTCAATAGGTAAATCATTTCCAGAACTTTAGATAATCAAGAGAAAGCTGAGTTCTCATTAGAAAGCGAGTACTTGGTCTGCGCAATACAAAAGTAAATCTATTACTGGTTGAATTCGCCACATGCTTTCATTAATTTACCAAATAGATTACCAGTCCATTCGAAATGCCTTTCATATAAACCTCTCGGTCCCGTAGTGAGCAGTGAACCACCCCGATTCACGCATTCTTTTAAGGAGTCGTGTTGGAAGTGGACACGAGTTGGGGGCACGTGTAACTTACCGTAATGGTGGTTCAGACCGTTAGCGCCTGACCACCGTTGGGATGTAAGTTTCTAATAAAGAAGCGCGCCCTACTTGATGAGAGTAGGGGCGCACGAGGGCAGGATGTAATGTGACTTAATGGGTAAAAGATATACTGAATATAAAATAGTACCTAAGAACCTACCCTAAAACTTAATAATAGAATAGATAAAATCCTAAAGTACCAAATATGCAATAAATGCAAATGTGGCAACAATGGTCGCGTACACTTGGTATTTGTATGCAGCCTAACACCAGGCTGCACACATGCGTAGCATAGCAAATTCCAACACTCCTTCCGCGAACATCGTGCCACTCCTTGTGCAAACCATCATTAGAGTTAGCCCAGTCCAGTTTTGCTGCGTAAACGAGAGACACGCGCTGCACATAGTGGCTTCGTCAGCAGATCTGCGATCATGTCATCACTGGCCACGTGCAGCGGTCTCACCGCTTCGCGCTTGACGTAGTCCTTCAGGAACTTGAGCTTGACATCAACGTGATTCGATGCTGCACCACTCGCTTTGTCCTCCAACTGCCGAATTGCTTCTTGATTGTCCATACGTAATAACATAGGCATCTCCACTTTAACTCCAATATCTTCCAGCAACTCCTTCAAATCTAAAATTTCTTTTCCACCAACCGCGGCCACAACAAACTCCGCCTCCGCCGTTGATAACGCGACTGCACCCTGCTTTCTGCACTGCCAACCAACAACCATGCCGTTCAGAAAAACCACGCAACCGCTCACACTCTTGCTGTCTGCCTTATCACCCGCAAAATCTGCATCCGTGTATCCAATTAACTGTAAACTGTCTTCATCCCTCGCCTTACAATCCAAACGTAACTTGAGCTCCTTCGATCCTTTCAGGTACCGTAATTCTTCTTAGCTAGCTTGTAGTCCGCCTGTGTTGGTGCGTGCATGCGTCTTGTAACACGATGTACTGCAAACGAAATGTCCGGTCTTGTGCACCTAGAAATCCACAGTAAACTCCCAGCTATTTATTGAAACACTCTCTGCGTCGGTACACCTTCCGCTCCAGTCTTAGGCAAGAAATTATCATCTTCCCCATCATCATTGATATCCACATCGGTAACTGTACGGGGTTAGCTTGCTCCATCTTGTACTTGACCAATAATTCGTCGATCATCTGCTCTTGATACATGGTATAACCAGTGTCTTGAATTCCACCAATACGTATCCCGAGAAAATTTTCTACCGGTCCGAGATCTTTTAACTCCAATATCTGCATCATCTCGAAAAACTTATCAACCAGCTGCACTGTCGTTCCTGTCACCAGTAAGTCATCGACGTAAGCTCCAACAATCACAATGCCATCAACATATCTGCGTGAAAATATGCACGTGTCCGTCATGCATTGCTCGAACTTCAAATCAATCAGCGTCTTACGCAGCAACTCATACCACATTCGTCCAGCTTGTTTTAATCCATATAGGTTCCTCTTCAAACGTAAAGCCAAACACTTAGTAGAATCCACTTCGAAACTTTGTAAAAATTTATCCTTGATCACCATGCCTTGAGGTATCTTCAACAAAATATCGAAATCTTTCTCCGTATGCGCCTTCGGGTACGCGCTTGGAACATCTCCGTGCCGTGCCGGCACATTCCAGACTTGAGCCATCGCCAGCACTACCTTGACATTGCTAAGATCCATCACAGTCTAGAACGTAAAAATAAAATCCCGTCCGTAAACTTGCTTGTCTCCACGTTCCACGAGTCTCGCCTTGTACCTTTCTATAGTTCCATCTGCTTTCGTCTTCGTCTTGTATACCCATTTCGTAGGTATAGCCTTCCTGTCTTGACACTTCACGACTTCCCAGATATCCATGTCCTGTAAAGCTTTCAATTCCACTTCTTCAGCCTCCTTCCACTTGCGTGCTTCATCTCGCTTATGTGCTTCGTTGTAACTACTTGGGTCCTTCGAATATCTTGATTTGATTTCCACGTCATCCGGTCCCATCACCGCGTATACAGCCAGCGCGTGTTCTTGCACACTTGTGCTCCCTTCAACTTCATTGTTCACTTCGGTGACGGCTCCTTCCGTCCCAGACTTCTTCTTTGTCTTCTTCCGGCTTAGCGTGTCCTTATACGCCTTGAACTTTGCCGTTTCTTGTGTCGCGCGCTTGGGTTTCGCGCTATCCTTCCTTGGTGTATTCTGTACTTGTTCCGCCGCATCATCAACGCGCTCCGGCACACTCTTATCTCGTTCTTCCACAATATTTTCTTCTTGGTTTTCATCATTCGCATCCGGTTCGTCCAACGCGGGGTCATCACCCGCTAACGCTCGTGTCACTTGTTGACTTGCTCTTGTATCCAGCGTTTCAATCTGACTGATGTGACTCGTAGTTGTGACTACACGATCCTTGAGAAGCAGAACCTTAAAACCTTTTGTTTCGTCAATCTTTCCTATAATCAATCCCCTTTCGGCCCTCTTGTTAAGCGCCTTCTTTCCGGGATCTCGCCAAACCATGCATGGCGACCCAACTACCACAATGTCGTTCACCTTGGGCTTCACTTTTGTCAGCACCTCGTAGGGAGACTTTCTCCCAGGATTTGATCGAGTGGGAGCACGGTTGAGTATGTATGCCGCATACTCAGACGCATCAGACCAGTACGTAAGCGGCACTCCAGAGCCAAACACCATACAACTAGCCATGTTGAATATAGTCCTGTTTAACCTTTCTGCTTTTCCATTTGACGCCGGACATCGGGCTTCTGTGACTTGACGTCTGATACCAGTTTTCCTGCAGAAAAAATCAACATTCTTGTATTCTAGCCCGCCATCCGTACGCAAGACATGTATCCGGCAATCAAACTCTCTCTCAAACCATGATAAGAAACGTTCGAACATTTTTGCGGCCTGATCCTTTGTTTTAGCTGGAAACACACGTACATACGAGAAATGATCCACAAACACGACTAGATACCGACTTCCGCGCCGGTCCCGACGTGAAATTGGGCCTTTGAGATTGCTGCATATGATCCTCCCACCCGGTCGATGGGGGAGTGCTGGCCGGAATCCCTTTTGGGTTGTGTGGTGGAGTCAAGTTCGAAATCGAATACATTTTTATCGACAACCTGACTACCACCACCGTGCCCAGCCTTCCAACTTACGGGGGGGGTACCCCGCGGACCTCCATTCGAAATCCGGTCCGATCGCCCGCTGCTGGCAGACGACCGGTCATCATCCAAAGACACTTGGTCCAATTCACTTAAGTTCGTCTCACCTTGTGTACCCGATGGAATGGGCTAGTTACACACTCGGTGGATCGGGATCGCAGATCGATCTGATTCGGTCTTGAATATCGGAGACCGTGCTGGGTAGGTGTACCTAGGGCGGAACTCTTCACCCCAGGTACGTACAGACCAGAAATACTTCCAAAAGATAAATTCCAATTGGTCGATCGTCCAAACGATCTAGACCTGACCAATACGAAATAATAGAGGGTAGACCAATCAACCGGTCTAGCCCCTGACCAATATGAGAGAAGACCAAAACCGGTCTAAACTCCAATCAATGTTACAATAAGCCAATATGTCCACGTAAAGACCCAATATGCCCGTGAAACTCCACAAACGATATCTCCACGTAAAGACCAATCCAGTGGATAGCACGTTCCAAACGTACTTGACTTAAACTTGAGGAAGTCGACCAATGCGTGCTCCCGTCGAGGGACTTCCGGCTGGCCAAATGCGCGTGTGGCGCGTCCAGACCGGGTATTATGAGCTAGAGGGGATTACTCGACTCTCTGCTCCCAAACACTCCGCAGCGGGCGGAGGCGACTGATGCACATAGCAAAGGTTTAAACGACCTCCTGTTGAGGTGTTAGCCCGAAGTCAAAACCAAAAGATTCCAAACGACTTCTTCTCTTTTAGGCAAATCCACAACTCTAACCAATACTACCTCCCTACGGTCCCAATATGTACCCACATGAAAATATGTAAAATACCCAATGTCAGGTGACTCACCAAAACTTGCGTTCTTGACACTCCTTGAATCTGATAGGCTAACAAGCCCCCCTTGTTTAGACCAATCCGAAATTCTACCAGCTGCCTTGACCAAAAGTGACCGAATTTGTGGTACACTTCACCACAGTTGCGCCTTTCGGGCGCTCTTTCCTTCCGCACACGTTAAGCAATTTGGTCGCAGTGTGCTCGTGATCTTGATGCCCGACCTAGGGTCTTTCGCCAGTCGTTCGTATCGTAAGAAATAATCCCTAAACGCAGATGAAAATGACAAAGACTCCCTTCTTGGACACTGTCATAATTGTTATCCATGATTGTGTTAATAAGAACATCAGAAAAATTCGCGAAATCAACTTTGCTCAGCTTAGGAAGTAGGTTCACCACTAAGATTTATCCAATCATCTTTACAGTGAACAACATATCTCCACGTAAACGAACTGCCTTATTTTCAGCTCGATGTACTAAATTACATCCTGTTTCCATCAACTTGCCTAGCTAAATTAAATTCCTCGCTAGCTTCGGCGAATAATACACTTCCTGTAACGCCACCACGACATTCGGGTCATCAACACTTCGCAGTCGCACCTTGCCAACCTTCGTCACCTGTATGTAGTTTCCATCCGGTAAAGTCATCTTAATTCCATCAGCAATCGTTTTTACATCTTCTAACAGTCCTTCGTCACCGACGAGATGACGGCTCGCCCCGCTATCCAGAATCCACGCGTCGCCTTCGTCCAAATCACTTGAATTCAGCACATTTTGCCACTCTGTGCTTGTCTACGTGGTCTCCAAACCATACTCTTTCGATGAAACATCTTGATATCCACGATAGTCTTGCTTTCTGTCGGGTTTCTTGCCGCAATCCCGGCGAATGTGTCCTCTGCCACCGCAACCGTAGTACGTGAACGCCTTCCTAGTATCTTGTACCGCGTTCACGCTCACTCTTGGTCCTTTCCGGCTTCCGACGTGATCCATCTCGACTTCTTGTTCCCACTCCACCAGCTCTTGCGCATCATAATGTAATCAGTCCGCGACGGGTTGTAACGTGCCATCATTGCATACTTCAGGCTCGGCATCGCGTACTTGACGAGATTCTCCACTATCAGCTTCTCGCTGGACTCGCTCTCGCGCGACAACGCTGTCAGGTAAAGCAAATGCTCGTTCCATGAACGCCTTGGATCCTTTTCGCGTGCAAAGAGCTGCACTGCCTGCTGGTGAGTTATCGTCACCTTTTATGCGCGCCACATCTGCTCCATCACGAAGTGCAATGTCTGCGAAATGTGCTACTAAATGCCAATATTCGAACGAAAATACCTTGATGCCGCACCTTCTAGGTGCTTTCCAATCTTGTTCACCTTGAGTCTCTCCGTCAACGTAAAGCCAGACGAAATTTCCGCTATCTCCAGGGCTTCTACCAACAAATATGCCCAATCCTTGAAACCAGGTCCTAATCCGGGGTAAATCTCAACACCCGTAGAGTTCTGTACTATTAACCTTGGAATCTTGAAAGAGCGCGGCTGTGCGTCTTGATTCGCTTGGTTCGCGGCTGCCTGCCCATATACTGGCACAACGCCAGGTGCTCCAGGTTGCCTACGCGGCGGTTCCGCACGCGGCGCACCTCTTCTCTCAACGCTTTCATCCGATGAGAGGTCATCAATCGTGATCCGCTGCCCAAACGGCGCAAGATTCCTAATTCTTTCTTGGAATGGTGAATTCACACCACCAACCTGTGTACTCTGCACCGTAGCCGGCGAAACCCTTCGCCCGATGCCTTCCTGCATCTCTTCTTCCATCTTCGTCAAGCGGTCGTTCATCTTACCTACTTGTATCAACAGCGCCTTCAGTGCGCTCTCCGAGTCGAGCATCTCGCCCTCGTCCATGATGAACAGACGCTAAAATATCCAATCTACTGCGACAGCAGCCCAATCAACAGCGCAACAGTCGACTTCAGCCAAAACCACAACTTAACACGACAGCAGCGCAATCGTCAGCGCAAACGTCGATCCACTTAAAATAACCACAACTTGCTGCGTTACCAGCGCAATCGTCAACGCAATAGTCGTATCCATCAAACAAATCACTCCAATGTACCAGGAGTCCGTCCGATGTGTAATCGCCAACACTATCGGACCTGCCGAGCAATACCTTTAGTTGATTATGTCGATACGTGCCCCCGTGTCCCTTGGGCTCATAACCTGTTGGAAGTTGACACGAGTTGGGGGCACGTGCAACTTACCGTAATGGTGGTTCAGACCGTTAGCGCCTGACCACCGTTGGGATGCAAGTTTCTAATAAAGAAGCGCGCCCTACTTGATCAGAGTAGGGGCGCACGAGGGCAGGATGTAATGTGACCTAATGGGTAAAAGATATACTGAATATAAAATAGTACCTAAGAACCTACCCTAAAACTTAATAATAGAATAGATAAAATCCTAAAGTACCAAATATGCAATAAATGCAAATGTGGCAACAATGGTCGCGTACACTTGGTATTTGTATGCAGCCTAACACCAGGCTGCACACATGCGTAGCATAGCAAATTCCAACAAGTCGAAAAGGCAGTAATTTATCGCCAAGGTAATTCTCGTTTCCCCCTTTCTGCTCCATTTCCTTTGTCCATCGAGGTCAATTATTAATAAAAACACGAAGGGTAAAGCAACAATTGCTAGCGCAGTATGTGTAAGACGGAAGGCCTCAAATTCGTGGATATCTTGTGATTTGGCGTCAGTCCCGGGTTCGATGGGCCAAAACCAAGTTGGTTTGTTTCAGAAAAGTATAATAGGGGGAGTCAACATTACAAAATCCCGAAAAATTATCACCCCTGATAAACCCGGATCAAATCCCGTCCATCACCCCTGCCAACATATGACAAACCGTCTGATTTCACCTAGTCGACGTGGGGGATTTCACAATTTTTACTCGCCAAGAATCCGCAGCTCCCCTTGCTCACTCCTTGCACCAGCGCTTACCCGCCACCAACACCCCAGTCCCCACGTGTCCTGTGTGACCCGTCCCCCAGTGGCTTAGCCCTTTAGGAGTAGTGCTGTACCCCATTATTTACAACATCATCATCACCACCGCGCGTCTGACGCGTGTCATGCATCACGCTTTTCTCCACGAACCAATATAGTTCTCCACTTGACGCGCATCTCGTCAATACGCAATCACCAGAGAACAACCATGGCTGGAGAGAGAAGGGCTCCATCCACACCTTCGTCTGCGTCCGGACAGCGTCTACCAGCTGCTGCAAAATCCTCTCGATGGGAAAGCACTTCTTCAGCACCGGCCGCAACGCCAGGACGGCGCGCAAACACTCCCGCCGTGCCACCGACCAGACGTTCAACACCAACCGCTGCCGCTGCTTCGTCGCGCTCGAATACGCCGGCGCCTAGCGCAAACCTGTCAGGCAACGAGGACGACGAAGATGATGCTCTTTTTCCCGCTCGAGACCAGCAGAAAACCCGGTTCGCTCACGAGAATTTTGAGATCATCATGAACTGGTTGGAAAACCCGACAAACTTCGAGAACACCCATGGTCGCAAGGGCAAACAGAGAGTCGCCGGCGGCGTGACGTTGTCGCGGCCGCCAAAGAGGCGGTGCATTCGCTCGAAGAAAGGACAGGGGGATTTGGGATACCCGGACTGGGGGAAAGGGGATAACGTTTTCACCCAGCTCCTCGGGTACCCGATAACTTTATCCCCCCCCGGTAAATCTGAATCTCCCCATCAGTTATCCCCCCTCAAAAACGTCATGTTGACTCCCCCTAATGTGACGAATTCAATCTAAAAGAACGCGTGTTAAAATTGTTAAATAGTCTACATATGTTTTAATTATTAAAATTAGGTAGGACTATTTGTTTAGGTAGCAATTTACATTTCGTACTTTTTAGTAGCTAAAATAGTGTACTCGTACTTGGTTCTGGGAACACATGTTTTGGTACGGATACGTAGTGTAGGAAACACAACAGATGTTAAACGTTTACTATAGCTTCAACATCTTATGCATATTTGTAACAGGGTTACATTTTGGTTACATTTAGTTATGTTGTGTACGTAAGTACACTACGATTGGGGTCAGTATTGACCGGTCCGAAAGGTTTGGACCTATTGGTTATTTAACCAATCAGGGCAGGAGCCCTTGGTGGAGGCGTGGCAGCCTGCCACATGTTGGTACACAGGTGTGTACATTACATTTTGGCTAGGTACGAATGGAGTAAGTTATACTTAGTATTACGTATAGTTTACATTAGTTTAATTAATTTAGGCTAATTACATATTAAATATATATTCAGTTTACAAATAACACTACGACTGCTAGGCGCACGACCTCGACCGGTCGCGCGCGCAGTGAGTGTAGTAGTGTAAGGGAACATCGTCCCTTACCTACTCCCCCTTTCCTTTTTTCAAGGCGTTAGTTAACTCTAATTGGTAAACCACGGGAAATCTTGGCCCCGAGTAAGAGAGAACTCTCTTACTAAGCCCTTTTATAAGGGCTTATCAGCTAAGTAGCGGCACACCGCCGCTTTAGGAAAGTCTTCCTCTGTGCGCTAGCCGCACCGTGCGTATACGCACCTGCTACATCTGGTAGCACTTGTAGTCAATCCAACACCTGTGTTGGTAGACAACAACATCCTCTGCAAAAGATGAATCAGGACGATTGGGAGAGGCTAACCCTCGTCCAGCAGGAAGCCTTTAACAGGCTGTTATCCATACTGGGTGACGAAGGCATGCAGCTCATAGCGGAGCAGGGCCTGGATGCCGTAAAGGCGAGGGTCAACGCCCTCATCGCCCATGATGCCAATTTTCGTGGAAGTCATTCCACGTCCACGGGGGTGCGCCCTCCGTTATCCTTTAAGATAAAGGAATTCACCGGTGAAAAAGGTGATAACCTTTATGTGTGGCTTCGAGAGGTCTAAACGGCCTTCGCCACAGCGAATGTGATCGCGGATCATGAAGTGGGACTTGCACCGACCCATCTTACGGGTAATGTAGCCGGTGCGTATACGCACGGTGCGGCTAGCGCACAGAGGAAGACTTTACTTTAAGCGGCGTTCGCCGCTACTTAGCCGATACGCCCTTATAAAAGGGCTTAGTAGGAGAGAGCTCTCCTACTCGGGGCCAAGATTCCCAGTTTGGTTTACACTTAGCTTTCGCTAATGCCTTAACGTAAGGCTCCCTTACTAAGGGTGTAGCTAAGGGAAGGTCTCCCCTTACGCTACTGCACTCACTACACGCGCGACCGGTCGAGGTCGTGCGTCTGTAGTCGTCGAGTGAAAATTTAAACTGAATGTATATTTAATACATAATTAGCCTAAATTAATTTAAACTAGTGTAAACTATATGTAATACTAAGTAGAACTTACCAAATTCGTACCTAGCTAAAATTTAGTGTACACCACCTGTGTACCAACACGTGGATGGCTGACACGCCACCCCCAAAAGATCCTGCCCTGATTGGTTAAAATAACCAATGGCTCAAACCCTTTCGAACCGGTCAATACTGACACAAACCGTAGTGTACTCACGTACACCACCTACTAAATGTGACTCGAATGTAACCCCTGTTACATCCTCCCCCACCAAGACTATTGCTTACGCAATAAACAAAATTTTGTGGGAGAACTCCAACTGCCAGAACCTCTGACTGCCATGAGCACCTTTAGTGGTGCTATGGAAGAAAACTATTCCGATAACTCGGAAGTGGATGTCCTTGGGGAGATCTCCCCAACGGCTGACCACTCCGACAGCGCCGAACGGCGCTGTCGGTCATCCAACCCATTCCGAACACGTAGGGAAAACGCACTAACTAGTGCGCCACCTTTACACACTAGGGGTGATGCATCCGGGTCACCGCAGGCGACCATCACCAATGAACCGGCCTTGGTTCATGAGACCCGACGTGCCGTACGGCCACGGAAGGGACCTCGTGACCCTCAAAAGTGGGCTAAGAACGCGGTCAAGAGGGGTTTATCCTCCTATACCCCTGGTCCAGTGGCTATACTGCCGCATGAAATTGCGCGCCGGAAACAACTCCGGGCCAGACTGCTAACGCCTGAGCAGTTTACTGTTAAGTCCTACCGGACGCGCCTCGGAAAACAGGCACGCGGTGCTCTCGTGGATATCCTCCACGAGAATCCTTTTGTTCTCTTACGGGACGAAAGCGTCGAGGACGCAGAAAAGGCATTCCGCACTTGGGCGGAAGGGAAGAAACGCCTCCCCAACTTTGATGCGCTGTACAACAGCTTTTCCGAACCCGACGTACGGGTAGAGAGGGCGTTACGCTTGGCCTATGCCCAGGCCAAAGCGCAAGGCAATTACCTGCCTCTTAATACACGCGCCCTGCTCTCGATGTGGTGCCGGAGAGCAATACAGACTCTGCATCTGCCTCCGGCAAACTCCCAGCTACTGGGTGTGAAGGGGATTCTTCGGCCCCTTTGGTCGTTGACTCTTAGTGGGATTCTCCCGCTCGAAAGCGTCAACGACGTCACGGAAATCCTGCCGCAGGGTAGTCTCGGACTCCCATGAGCTCTGGGAATGTGGATAACCTTTCCACTTCACCAGGTACTGGGTCTCACCTCGGTGATGGCGTCGTGCCATCAGGCGTTCCACATGGTAATGTGGAGTACCCTCCGTATCGAGGACTGGAAGAGGGGGTCGCGCAATTGAGACGTGAGTTCCACGAGCGCTGTGATCGACACAGCCGTCGCATCCAAGATGCCCAGGAGGGACTCCGCAACGAGGGGAGTGCGAATGAACGCATCGAGGGGCGGCTTGCCTCCCTCGAGTCTCTCGTTGCGGAGATACAGGGTCGTATTTCAACCCTGTCGGAGATGTTCCGACCTGTCGTGCCTTTCGGCTATCCAACTTCTCACCCTCCTCCAAGAGGGGACCCACCTCCGGGTTATGGTATGGCTTAAGCATACCCACATAGAAGGTTGGATGCGTACGCATCGCCTTCGGGATGTCTAAGGTATACGACAAGCCCTTTCGGGCTAATACCTTAAAGGGTCCCACAAACCTGGGGCGCAGTTTATTCCTCAACACGTTGGAAACTGCATATGTAGGAAGGTTTTTAGCGTTTATTAAAAAACTTTCTCCTACTTTGTACACTTTTTCCTTACGCCGCCCCTTGCGGTCAGCTTGCTCCTTCTGCTTGTCTTGGCTTTCCGCCATGGCATCGCAGACGTGTCGTAGGACACTAAGGCACGTCGATAAAAACTTATGGATGTGCTTTCGCACAGATACAGGGCTGACATCGGGGAATCCTCCCCCCTCAAGCCCTGGGCCACACACACGTGGCTTCAACGGAACCCTCGGATTCACTAATCCATTCACGTAAAACGGGGTAAACCCCGTAGATGCATGGACCGAATTGTTTATAGCAAATTCGACCGTCGGAAGCATCTCACTCCAACTCTTTGGATAATCCGGACATAAACTCCGGAGAATATCCTCCACAACGCGATTAACGCGTTCCGTCTGACCATCCGTCTGCGGATGATCCGCAGTGGACATGAGGAGCTTGGTGCCCAGCACCTTAAACAACGCTCCCCAGAACTGTCCCGTAAAACGGGGATCCCGATCCGACACAACGGAATCGGGTAGACCATGCTGTCCAAAGACACGGTCTAGGAACACTTACGCTGTTTCTTGTCTATCAATGGACTCTGGCACCGCCGCCAGGTGAGCCATCTTGCTCAAACGGTCTACAAAGACCAATATGCCGGTGTTCCCGGCCTTATCCTTCGGAAAACCGAAGATAAAATCCATACAAATGGATTTCCAACACTCCGTTGGAACCGACAAGATCGCCAAAGGCGCAGCTAAACTTGCAGAGGGTTTAACCCTCTGACACGTCTCACAGGTGCGTATATACGCACTGACCCACTTATACATGTTGGGCCGCCAATACAAAGCGCTTAAAGCGCTGTAGGTCTTATCCCGACCTAAATGACCCCCGGTAGGGGCGTCCTGTGCCTCAAAGGGGACTCTATGCTTCAGTTACTCATCATGAGGAACTACCACCCTCGGAATGTCCTCCGCGCTCGTGCTATAATATAGCAAACCATCACAGTACCTGTAACAGTGTAACCGAGCTTTAGCTCGACTTGACAGGGTTGGCTCAGACGAGCCAAGTCCCTTTCCACCCAACGCGCTGATAAGCGACGTACACTGTGGGTCTTTCTCTTACGCCTGGCGTATGAGATCCACCACAGACGAGATGACGAATGTCGCGTGAGCGAGCTCGTAATCGAGATGACGCGAAAACGCGTCTGCAAGCACGTTCTGCTTGCAAGGTATATACTTTGCCTCAAAGTTGTACTCCGCAAAGATGGAGAGCCAACGGGCCATCCGTTTCGAGAGATGAGGCGACTTCGTCGCTGTCCGTAAGGACGCGTGGTTAGTATAAACCACGAACGGCTGAGCCGAGTAGGTTAACCCTAAATTTGACAAGAGCATACTTCATTGCAAGTAGCTCCTTGTCATGAACTGGATAATTCCGTTCCGCAGCTTTAAGCTTCTTCGTCTCAAACGCAATTACGCGTTCCCTTTCTGCATCATCTGCTTGTAACAAAGCACATCCGATTGCGAAATCGGAGGCGTCACAGACGACACTAAATGGTTTCCCAGCATCTGGGAGAGCAAGAACGGGAGCTTTCAACAAGCTCCCCTTTACCGCTTCAAAAGCGTTTTGGTGTTTGGTTTCCCAACACCAATCAACATCCTTCTTCAGAAGGTCCGTCAATAGCTTCGCCATCTCAGCGTAGTTCTCGCTGTACTTGTGGAAATAGTTGGCTAATCCAAGCCACTTCCGTAAATCTCTAAGATTTACAGGCAAAGGCCACTCCAAAATGGCTTTCACCTTCGCGAGATTCGTCCGCACTCCATCCTTACCGATGAAGCATCCGAGGAAAGGAATTTCCTCAGCACCAATGATACACTTGGATGCGTTTGCATATAACTTATGCTCTCGCATACATTCGAGCACTGCTCGAAGGTGTATCTGGTGCGTCTGAACATCAGACGAGTCGCCTTACGCACGACTATGGACGAATATATCGTCGAAGTACGTCTGAGCGTACTTCCTATGAGGGCGGAAGAGTTGAGTCACCAAGCTGTTGAAAGTCGCTGGTGCATTTGAAAGCCCTTGTGGCATAACAAACCACTCCCAGAGCATGCCTCTAGGCGTGCTGACATCTGTACGCGGAATATCGGACGCTCGCATGAGCACCTGATAATACCCGTCCACCAGATCTAAGGCACTGTAAACAGTACAGCCCGCCATATTGTTCTGGAGAACATCCTTCCGAGGAATCGGAGTCTGCATGGGTACACTAGCTGCATTCATCTTGTTGTACGCATGCACAATGCGCCACTTTCCGTTCGGTTTACGAACAAAAAAGGTGGGAGATGAGTGGGGAGACTTGCTCTCCCGTACCATCCCTGCCTCTTTTTTTCCCTTGAATAATGCGTCAATGACGTCGCATTGCTCCTTGGGGAGAGGCCACTGCCTAGTGACGCAGTATTTGGTTCCAGGAACCAAATCAATCTCATGTCGGAATCCCCGATCCGGTGGTAACATCGGAGGATTGTCACTAATGACATCTCCAAATTCCTTTAGTAAGGAATGGTAAGGGTCCTCAGGATCCGCGAGGATCTTGAGACCGCTTCGGGCATTCAATGCCTTTTTGGTTTGCACCAAAACTGACTCGTCCATCGTGGATGAGGAGCTCAACTCCTCTTCCGGACGTAGTACGACAACTTCGTCGATTTGATCTGCTTTCAAAGCAGTCTCAAACTCGTTGAAGGACATCTCCTCCAACGACAACAGTTCGCCTACCCCAGGCAACCATTCATGGCTTACGCCTTCTGTGACAATGCCTGTCACACTATTAAGCATTCGATAGGACTGCTGACTACTGGCCTCGGGACTCATCCCGAGACCCAGATTGGGGGAGTCAATTGGTCCATCTATTGGAAGCTCCTCGCACCTATCAACAGAGGTCTCTACCTCTACCACCGGTGACTCGCCGGTCTCACCTAATACGGCGTGGTCGGAATCAACCCGACGTGCGAAAGAGACGAACTTCGGGTCTCTTCGCTTGGAAGCGCCTCGCGCTTAACCACAGGGGTATCTGCCCCTACCACTGGAGTCGCCTCAGAGGAATCCACCTCTGCCAATGGCGACTCACCAGTCTCGCCTATAACGGCGTGGTCGGAATCATTTCCGACGTGCAAAAGAGACGAACTACGGGTCGCTTTGCTTGGAAGCGCCTTGCGCTTAACCACAGGGGTCTCTAACCCTACCACCGGAGTCGCCTCAGAGTAATCCACCTCTGCCACTGGCAACTCACCAGTCTCACCATTAACGGCGTGGGGATTAACCGCCGAATCCCCCTTGTTAAGGAACTCTTCCTTAACGTCATTGGGAATGATCATCTCATACATCCCAATCTCTGGCATCTCACGCCAGAATTGCTTTTGCGATCGAGAAAAGGTGGGTTCATGACTCGTCAATGCTTCACCCGATCGCGGGTGCGTTGAGACAATGGACTTAGACTTCCAGTCTATCCATGGCTCGTGGCGTTCCAGCCACTTCATGCCCAGAATGAGGTCATACCTCGAGTCCAAATCCAGGACTAGGCAACGTTCTAAGCTGTCGAAGTCTGCAAACTTCAGCTTAAGGTCAATCGAGACCTTGGGTACAGAAACCTGTACGACCGTCGCAAGACGGACCGTGACTACGTCACGAGAGCATGCCTCTAGGGCCTCGGCATACAGCCGACACTTCTCTACATAATCCCGTCTGAAATAATTGTCAGGCGCTCCAGAGTCTATCAAGACTCTCCAAGCCTATCAAAGCCTTTCACGTCCGCAAGGACGACCAGCAAACCTGGCTGGTACACCAACTCGGTACTAGAAAGCACCTTTTCCCTCGGGGCTTTGTGCTGTACTCCCCTCCCCTAGGGATTAACAGCACTGAGGGATCTCCCAGTAGGGCACCCCGCACCTACTGGGAACCGTTGTTTCCCGACGGCTTGGTCGAGGGCCTTTTATCCGCCCTCGGCCCCTTATAGCGATTGTCTCGCTGGGGGTTTCGTGGACATCTGTTCCGAAGATGATCCGTGCTTCCACACAGGAAGCATCTCAGCGGCCCATGCCGCTGCAACTAGCCAAGATCTCTGCCTCGAAGCTCTGCGAAAAAGAGTCAGAGTGACTCTTAGCGGAAGGTTTATTTTCTGCTTCGACCTGACTCAGGTCCATGGGTTCAGGACCCACCTTAGAGGAACAAAAGTTCCTCTCGGCGTTGAACGCCATCTTGAACGCCTCCCCCAGGGATTGGGGTCGGCATCGGAAGAGCTCCGAACGTGCTGGCCCTTCTCTCAGGCCTCCCATGAAGACGGGGATGGACACATCGTCCGAATACGCTTTCGCGTACATCCCTTCCAACAGGGTCTTACGTTGTTGGATGTATGTCTCCAAGTCCCTAGTGCCCTGACGGCACCTCAAAAACGCCAGCTGATTCTGTAAAACCAGATAAGGCGTTGCATACTTGTCCATAAGCTTATGCTTAAGGACCTCCCAGGTAGGGAACACGTTCGTGACCGAATCCGAACACGTAAATGCCCATGCACGGGCTTTACCCGTAATATGTGTCAGCGCAAGTCCCACTTGCAAGTGATCAGCGATCACATTCGCTGTGGCGAAGGCCGTTTCGACCTCTCGTAACCACACATAAAGGTTTATCACCTTTTCCCCCGGTGAATTCCTTTATCTTAAAGGACAATGGGGGACGGACCCCCGTGGAACGACCTCCACCTAAACTCGCTTCATGAGCAATGAGGGCATTTATCCTCGCCTTTACGGCATCCAGGTCCTTCTCCACTAGGGGCTGCATGCCTTCGTCACCCGTCAAGGATAACAGCCTGTTAAAGGCTTCCTGCTGGACGAGGGTTAACCTCTCCCAATCATTCTGATTTTCATCCCTTGCAGAGAATGCCTTAGTCTACCAACACAGGTGTTGGATTGACTACAAGTGATACCAGATGTAGCCGGTGCGTATACGCACGGTGCGGCTAGCGCACAGAGGAAGACTTTCCTTTAAGCGGCGTTCGCCGCTACTTAGCCGATACGCCCTTATAAAAGGGCTTAGTAGGAGAGAGCTCTCCTACTCGGGGCCAAGATTCCCAGTTTGGTTTACACTTAGCTTTCGCTAATGCCTTAACGTAAGGCTCCCTTACTAAGGGTGTAGCTAAGGGGAGGGCTCCCCTTACGCTACTGCACTCACTACACGCGCGACCGGTCGAGGTCGTGCGTCTGTAGTCGTCGAGTGAAAATGTAAACTATATGTAATACTAAGTAGAACTTACCAAATTCGTACCTAGCTAAAATGTAGTGTACACCACCTGTGTACCAACACGTGGATGGCTGACACGCCACCCCCAAGGGCCCCTGCCCTGATTGGTTAAAATAACCAATGGTTCAAACCCTTTCGAACCGGTAAATACTGACACAAACCGTAGGGTACTCACGTACACCACCTACTAAATGTGACTCAAATGTAACCCTGTTACAGCCCTTCTCCACTAGGAGGTGCAAGCCATCCTCACCCAGGATAGATAACAGCCTTTTAAAGGTCTCTTGTTGGACGGGGGTTAGCTTACCCCAATCCTCTTGGTTCATCATTTGCAGAGGATGCTGTCTACCAACACAGATGTTGGATTGACTACAAGTGATACCAGATGTAGCCGGTGCGTACACTCACGGTGCGGCTAGCGCACAGCGGAAGACTTTCCTTAAGCGGCGATACGCCGTTACTTAGCCGATACGCCCTTATATAAGGGCTTAGTGAAATATCGATCTCTCACTCGGGGCCAAGATTCCCTGAGTTTACGCTTAGTAAATACTAACGCCTTGTTACAAGGCTTCCCTTAGAAAGGGAAAAGATAAGGGAGGTACTCCCTTTGGATTAAACACTCACTGCGCGCGCGACCGGTCTGGGTCGTGCGCCTAGCAGTATCAGAGTATTTTGTAAACTGATTTATATTTAATATGTAACTAGTCTAAATTAATAAACTAATGTAAACTATATGTAATACTAAGTAGAACTTACTCAATTCGTACCTAGCTAAAATATAGTGTACACCACCTGTGTACTAACACGTGGCTGGCTGCCGCGCCTCCACCAAGGGCTCCTGCCCTTATTGGTTAAAACAACCAATAAGTCCGAACCTTTCGGACTGTTCAATACTTGACCTTAACCGTTGTGTACTTACGTACACCAACGTAACCAAATGTAACCCTGTTACATCCTCCCCCATCAATACTATTGCGACGCAATAATCAATTATAGTTGGAGACCCCAACTGCCAGATTTCTGGACTCCAATGAGCACCTATAGTGGTGCTGGCGATTCTCCCCGAGAAGGGGATGACAACTACTCCGACTCCGGTATCTCGGAGGAGGGGGTCCAAGGGGATAGTTCCCCTAATGATGACTGTTCCGACAACGCCGAACGGCGATGTCGGCAGCCTAATCCGTTCCCCACTCATGGGGAAAATGCACTAACTCGTGCGCCACCCTTACCAACTTCGGATGACACATCCGGGTCGCCGAAGGCGACGATCACCAATGATCTGGATGCGGCTCAGGAAGCTCAACTTGCCGTACAGGCACGAGAGGCTGCGTGACGCGCCCCCAAACGTCCTCCACGGGCGGCATATCACTTTGAAGGTCCTCATAACCTCCAGAAGTGGGAAAAGAACGAGGTAAAGAAGGGTTTAGCCTTCCGTACCATTGGCCCTGCGGCCCTACAGCGGCGTCAAATCACACGCCGGAAACAACTCCGGGAAAAACTGCTCAAGCAGAAGCAGTTCACTGCTGCCCTATACCTAGAGCGCCTAGACAAACAGTAACAGGGTGCCGTTGCCGAGAACCTCCGCGAGGTTCCTTTCTTTCTTGTAACAGGGTTACATTTGGTTACGTTGGTGTACGTAAATACACAACGGTTAAGGTCAAGTATTGAACAGTCCGAAAGGTTCGGACTTATTGGTTGTTTTAACCAATCAGGGAAGGAGCCCTTGGTAAGGCGTGGCAGCCTGCCACGTGTTGGTACACAGGTGGTGTACACTACATTTTGGCTAGGTACGAATTAAGTAAGTTCTACCTAGTATTGCATATAGTTTATATTAGTTTATTAAGTTAGGCTAATTTTATATTAAATAAATAAATCAGTTTACAAATACACTGAATACTGCTAAGCGCACGACCCGGAACGGTCGCGCGTGCAGTGAGTGTTATAGCAAAGGGGAGCACCTCCCCTAGCTACTCCCTTCTAAGGGAAGCCTTGGAATAAGGCGTTAGTGTTTACTAACCGTAAACTCAGGGAATATAGGCCCCGAGTGAGAGAGCAATCTCCCACTAAGCCCTTATATAAGGTCGTATCGGCTAAGTAGCGGCGTTTCGCCGTTTAAGGAAAGTCTTCCTCTGTGCGCTAGCCGCACCGTGAGTGTACGCACTGGCTACAATCGGGGTCAACACGGCGACTTCCATCGCAGTTTGAGAACGTTTCAGCTGATTTAGATGGTCCTGTGCGACGTCGACAATGTCCGATATGGCAGGAGACTGTCCATAGCGCCCGAACTTGTCGTCAAGCCTAAAATATAGAACGGCGACGTTTCGAGTTTTTATTTTTTTGTGATTCCGGCAAATAAACAGTTTTCTTTAATCCGACGAAATAAAAAGTTATGATGTTGCCTTTTAACCAATGATATAATCATAGGCTACAACCTCTAAAGAAGACCAATCAATTTTTTGGGGTGGGGGGGCTGAATAACGGATCACTATATTTAATATCCAATCAAAAACCTAATATGTAAACTACATGCAAAATCGTGTGACTCACCTAAATCTGCGCACTTAACACTCCAGACACACGATTGGTCCAAAAAATACCCCCCCCCTTTCAGCCAACCCGATCACTCCAACTTGATCAACGGTACACTGGTACATGCTAGTCAAAAATTTTCACCTTCACTTCACCACATGTTTCCTCGATGTTTGATGAGATGAATGGCAACAGGTGGCTTGCCATGCGCAGCCCCTTGCTGGGGCTGATATCCACATTTCTTCGCTTGCTCAACTTCCTATTACTCGGACTTCAATTTTGCAGCTGGCTCTCGACTCGGATGCTGGTGGTGAGCTGGATCAGGCGCCAGCTTTCAGGTAGAGGAATGACGCTGTCAACTGTGCCGAGATCGATTCCATGGAGCGAGCGATATCCAAACTTAAAACGTTCGGAGCGGAACGGGACATTCGTCCCATGTTCTGGGTGCAGCTTGTTGTCAAATAGTACCTGGTCACATACACTGCCAGTTACCACTAGTGCGCTGGGACACGAGCCTGACAAACGAAGTAGACGCGTCATGTCGTGGACGTTATACCGGTTGCGACTTCCTGGAGAGTGTAAACAGCGGATCTGAAGTAAAACGATCCGTTTCAAACAACGGATATGGGGTTAGAGTCTCAATATCACAGTTCACATTTGTATTTCACACGTCGCGCACGTCCCAGACGATCGAGTCGCGGTGCTTGGAAGGAATTTCCCACCGTCAGCTCCGGCGCTTCTGGTCGGAGCAGTGTTCTAGCGTGTGGGATTTTTTGTATATTTAAACGCATTCTGGTGCAGATGAATTGAAGATAGTATCAAATCATCAACGCCATGTACAATTTGTTGGGGTTGCATGGGATTTTATGGTCTTATCTGTGTGTACTGTTGATGTTCATGGAAAGTTATAGTCTTTGGAGACTATGAAGAGCTGTGGCGAGCTCAACTTTCCGCTTAGCTTTGACGAAAAAAAGTCGCCATTGCTTTGCTTGTTGCTCGTGTTGGAAGTGCGCGCTTTTTGCGCAGCAGCTCGCGTCGCCATTTTGGATTTCGGGCGACTTTTACGTGAAAAGGTGATGTATTGTACATAACTTTAGGTTAGGTACAAAAGATTATGTATTTGCATATTATTAGTTTTAGGTGTAAACTTAATTCTAATAAATCACTTCTGAATTTGTTTATTGATTTACGTGTGGATTACCACGAGTGGTTAGCAAGCGCGCAACTGTGCGCATCTTGTTTGGAGTGACTTTACGTGGATTACCTAGTACGCTGCAGTGGCAGTAGGAGTGGTCATTACGGATTGAATTCTCGTGTTTTTACGTTGATTAATTTGAGTTGCTGGTCCTTACGCTTAAGTCGCTAAAGGACAGTGGAGAATTGGATTACGTTTGGAGTTTGATTATTCATTGTTACGCTAATTGTTAGCTTTTTGATTGTATTGGAACATCACACAGTAGTACGTGGTACCTGGAACCTGTGTGACGAAGTACGTGCAACCATATGGACGACGAGCAGTTTTAACAGGTTATAAGCCCAAATGGGGGCAGTGGTTCAACAATTCGGACAGTCATCCCGGAGAAGATGATGCAATTATATTCGGGTTTGATGAGTCGCTTCGACGACTTGGAATCGTCGTTAAATAAGGACGCGTCGGCAAGAACTACGGTGCCGGCATCAAAGGGAGATACCAAGATGAGATTGGCCTCCCTGGACGGTAGCGACGAGGAGAAGGACGATTCTAACGCCGGAAGCACGGGTAAAGTGTGTCTTCAAAAGTATTAGCAAGGCGGGCAAGGATGTTTTCACACGGGGTGGGGGTACGAACCCCGGTAACACCTGTGTGCAGCCGCAGAAGGTGTTCACGCAACACCAAGCAACAAATCAGTTACAGAAGGAGTTTGCGGCACCTGTGAATGTGCAAAAGGCGTATGAAGCACCTGGAAATGCACATCCGGCATACAAAACGCCTGTAAATGTGCATGCACGACACTACCGAATGCCAAGACCACCGACGGCCAAGGAGAAGAAGTTACAACTTTGGCCGTTCGATGGGACTGAAGCATACAAGGGTCTTGGGCCTGGTTTTTGGGGCTGGGGAGTCAAGTATTTCCGGCAGATATCAATCGCCGAAGAATGTTGAGGCTTCAGATGGACTGAAGACATCAAGGTCGAGTTGCTGGGCCACTATCTGGCAGGCCCAGCGGAAGCATATTACGACCGGTTTGCCGAAAGCTGGTGGCAAGAAGAGCCAGCGTTGTGGCACATCATGAACAAGATGCATGCCGCATTCAGCGTGCGCATAACGCACGCGGAGGGGATGAAGCTCCTAGGTGCGCGCAAGGCACCAGGAAGGAGTTGTCCGGACCACGTTTTATATCTTACGGCAGTGGCGGATGCAGTTGGGTTCAACTGTGATGCGATGGTGTTGGACAACATCATCTACCATGCCATGCCTGAGCTGTCAAGTGTCCTCATGTCCCGGTACAATCATTTGCGGACGGACCACCTGCAGCAAGCCGAAGAAATTTGCCAGTTTTCTCAGGCTGTTGAGTTCAACAGCCGGCAGCAGAAAATTCACGGCACCGGAACGGTTAATATGATTGTGGAGAAGCCTAAAAAGGCTGTAGCGATGGAAAATCGCGGCTGCTACGGATGTGGCGAGCGGGGGCATCTCAAAATAGATTGCCCAAAAAAGAAGAAAGTTCAGAAAGCGGATTACGCGTTCATAATCGCCGGAGATGAAGTGCCATCCGGTCGAGATACGTGGATTCTCGACAGCGGCGCAAGTGTACATCTGACACCAGATATCACTTGCTTGACTGATGTAAAGACTTTGGATCGACATTGCCATCAGGTAGATGGATAAACCTTCATCCTGAACAAGAAGGGCACAATATTCATTCGATTTGTGCATGGCAACGTGGAAACTCGAGTAAAAATAAAGGATGTTTTCTACGTAGAAGGAGCTGCTCGAAGCATTTTTTCGTATGGTGCTTTCGAAAAGGGCGGTTTCGTAATCGACTACGTGGATGGAGAAACGATGCTCGTCAGGCATGACACGCACCTGCCGATTACTCGAGTTCGTTCGGTAAACAATGTGTTTACCGTGGATGGTGAAGTGTATCGTCTCAAGAAAACATACAAGGAGATGATTATGTCGGTGCAATACCCGATGGAAGATAATTACGTTCCTGAAGACGACATACAAAGTGGCTCGCTAATGCTCTTTCATGTGCGGATGGGCCACCTCAACTACGAAACGATATTGAGGTTGGCACAGGATCCGGAATACGGAATCCGGATCACGGACGAGACGCGCAGGCACTGCGTTACCTGCGCGCAGGGAAAGCAAACCAAGGCCGACCAAGCTAAAAAAGACAGCGGCAAAAACGCGCCTATTGATCGGTTTGGTGGTGGGATTTGTCCCGACCTCAAAGGTCCAATCACACCAAAGGATCGTCTAGGAAATCGTTACCTGGTCAATTTTATTGACTTCAAGAGTAACTATACCAGAATTGTTTTGGCGAAAAGCAAGGACGCTGCGGCCAAGAAGTTCGAACATTTTCTGGCGTTTTTTGAGAGAACGTTCGACTGCAAGATTCACTTTCTAAGACTTGATGGTGACGAAGAATATCGAAATGTGGATTACTTTTGTCGTAGTACCGGCATTGCTCGACAAATAACTGAGGCCGGGAATCAAGCGAGTAATGGAAAGTCCGAGCGCATGCATCGGGCCGTGATGAATATGGCCCGGTGCATGCTGTTTGGAAGTGGCTTAAACTTATCGTTTTGGGGGGATGCGGCGGAATATGCAACCTATGTACTGAACCGCAGCCCAATGAGTGCGAATCCTAGACGGATGTCGCCAGTGGAAGTTTTGACGGGAAACAAGCCGAATTTAGGCGCGATTGTCACGTTTGGTTCACCGTGTACGGTATATAGGAACCCCGGGAGGAACACACTAGCGCACCGTGCGCAGGTCGGGGTGATCATCGGTCGAAGTGAAGAGACGAAAGGCTTCAAGGTATATTTGAAGGCCGAGCGTAAGGTGACCGTCACCCAGAACGTCAAAAATGTCGACACGCTTACGGACGTGCAGAACCGGCATCTAAGGATCAGACAAGACGAAAAGAGCAATGCGGAAACGCCACCAAGAAATCGGGTTTCTGATAGTAAAGAATGTGAGTCGGAAGCCCCGCCAATTGACCAAGGGTCAGAAGGAGCAGTGGCGGCGCCAAGTGTCGAGAGAATCGCAAGAAAAAAGACATCACGAAAGCCGCGTTAGGCGAGGGACCGTCACGTTACACGCCAGTACGCCGAGCGCATGGCTCAGGCGGAAAGCAAGAAAGAAGATGACGATGACGCCGATGAAAGTGAAGAAACCATTAATATGGTGATGGAGGGCGACCCGAGAAATTATCGGAATGCGATGGGTCGCCATGACGCAGATAAATGGGCAGATGCTATGGACCAAGAGATAAAGGCGTTGGAATAGAATGATGTGTGGGAATTCGTGAAGAAACCGCCGAATTCCAAGCCTTTACATTCGAAGTGGGTCTTCAAAATCAAGACCGACGCTAACGGACAAGTGGAACGGTACAAGGCGAGGTTAGTGGCCTGCTGAAACGAGCAGCGTTTTGGGGTCGATTACGAGCTAACCTTTGCCGCCGTGATGGAAATGAACACTGTCCGGTTCATTTTGATGCTCGCTCGTAAATGGAGATTACGAGCGATGCACGGGGATATCCCCAACGCTTATGTGAAAGCATTGGAGGATGAACATGATATTTATTTGTTCACCCCTAGCGGAATGAAGGTGGAACCAATTTTAATACCACGTCAATCGAATTTTCAACTTGTAGTCAAGGAACTACAAGTATCCCCAACGCTTATGTGAAAGCATTGGAGGATGAACATGAGATTTTTTTGTTCACCCCTAGCGGAATGAAGGTGGAACCAATTTTAATACCACGTCAATCGAATTTTCAACTTGTAGTCAAGGAACTACAATTTTAATACCACGTCAATCGAATTTTCAACTTGTAGTCAAGGAACTACAAGTTGAAAATTCGATTGACGTGGTATTAAAATTAAAGAAAACGCTTTACGGTTTGAAGCAGGAAGGGAGGTAATGGAACCGCCTCCTGCATTCCAAGTTACTGAACCAAGGATACGAATAGAGCTTCACAGACGGTTGCCTGTATTTTAAGAAAGTTCGTGGTGAAACTGTGGTGGTAGGAGTTTACGTGGATGACCTATTGGTCACGGGAACGAAACAAGAACATGTGGAAGATTTTTTCAAGGAATTGAAGGATCTGGAAATTAAAAATTTGGGTGAAGTACGAAATTCTTAGGGATGCGTGTGGAATATAAAGAAGATCGCGGTTACTTCCTGGGCCAAGAAGTAATGATCAAGGACCTCATCAAGGTAAATAGCATGGAGGAGGCAAATGCGGTGAAAGCACCCATTGGAGACGAATTCGAAGACCAAAATTTGAAGGATCAAGACATGTTACCAAGTTGTGGAAAGGATGGATCGCCGACAATCAAAAATTTTCAGTCTCTAACGGGAAGTTTGTTGTGGATCGCGCGTTGTTCAAGGCAGGACATTGCGTATGCAGTGCACAAGGCCACGCGCAGGTCTCATGCGCCCTCAAAACTGGATTGGATGACGGCGAAGAGGATCCTACGATTTCTCAAGGGGACGGAAAGTATGAAGTTACGCTTGGAGACAGAAGAAAATGCGAAGTCGGAAAAGAATGACGAAGTTACTATTGAAGGTTATTGCGATGCTGATTTCAACGGCTCGAAAGAAGACCGGAAGTCTACAAGTGGTGGTGTGTTCTTCGTGGAAGGGTGCATCGTGCACTGGATATGCAAGCGACAGTCTTGTGTTTCACTGTCAACAATGGAAGCCGAAATTTACGCGTCGTCGATAGCTCTATGCGAGCTCATAGGTTTCAAAGAAATGTCGAGTGAAGTGGTATTGAAGGTTGCTTTGCCGGTAAAGTTGTCTTACGACAACCAGGCAGCGATTAATATGTTGGAAGGAGATGGGAAGACGTCCAAGACCAGACACATGGATATTCGAGTGAAGTTTTTATTGTCGAACTTTAAAGATGGTGTGATCAAGACAAGCTACCGGCCTACCGACGAAAATTTGGCTGACATTTTCACGAAGCCGCTTAATGCTGAGAAGTTGAGACGTGCGCAACAGGGTTTGGGACTGTCAGCGATTGCGATGGAGTAATTGGTATTCACGTGAAAGTCGAGAAGGAGTGTTGGAAGTGCGCGCTTTTTGCGCAGCAGCTCGCGTCGCCATTTTGGATTTCAGGCTACTTTTACGTGAAAAGGTGATGTATTTTACATAACTTTAGGTTAGGTACAAAACATTATGTATTTGCATATTATTAGTTTTAGGTGTAAACTTAATTCTAATAAATCACTTCTGAATTTGTTTATTGATTTACGTGTGGATTAACACGAGTGGTTAGCAAGAGTGGTTAACTGTGCGCGTCTTGTTTGGAGTGACTTTACGTGGATTACCTAGTACGCTGCAGTGGCAGTAGGAGTGGTCATTACGGATTGAATTCTCGTTTTTTTACGTTGATTAATTTGAGTTGCTGGTCCTTACGCTTAAGTCGCTAAAGGACAGTGGAGAATTGGATTACGTTTTGAGTTTGATTATTCATTGTTACGCTAATTGTTAGCTTTTTGATTTTATTGGAACATCACACAGTAGTACGTGGTACCTGGAACCTGTGTGACGAAGTACGTGCAACCATATGGACGACGAGCAGTTTCAACAACTCGTGCTCTCACGTATCTCCACACCAACAGGGCTAGAAAAGAACAACGGGGCAGAATGATTGGAAATTATCAAATTTTACCCAAGTGCGGCTTATCGATTTATTAGAACTGAATCTTCTAGTGCGCAACAAGAAGATTTTCTTTTTCGATGCTTCAATTGACTACCTTAACATTTTCATCCACTTTCTACCATGTCTCAAAAAACTCGTTAACCCCTCCCGTTCCTCCTCGCGAGCTCTAGTTATAAGCGTAGTTTACGCCCATCGAAATGGGAAATCCAAACTCACGGATTGTGGAGTTTCCCGAGAACGATCTGACTCGACCGTTCGAGTCTTGACCATAGATGTCACTAATAGTGATGATGGGGGAACCAACCGTATGACGACAAATCCGACATGTTTTTCTTCGGCTTGAGTTAGAATCCCAGCATTTGGGACCATATTCTCATGTCAGAGAAATGCGTCAATAGGGGCGAGCGATGCCAGAGTTAGCACTTCTCAGCTGGCGGCAACAGGCACACGTTGGCATGAAATCCTTGCGGCAGTCTCGAAACTATGGAAGAACGTGACTATTTTCCTGTTACCCACCGCTGCAGACGCGTTATACACCTTCATACCGTGTTAGCTACGACCCTCGTGTTAGAGAGCGCAACATGCATAATCATTTCCGAAGGGATGGAATAGAAATACAGTCTTTCCTCAGATAAGTTATCCCCTCATGAGTTATATCCTCACGTAAGTTATATGATTTTTCATCCACCAGCCTTGTACTATGGTGGATAAGTTATAATTTATAAGTTAAGCCCAACAGGCCAAAAATAACTTATCCGAGGGGGAAAAATGTGCACAAAGCTTGAATTTTTACTCATCAGCACAAAGACTGAAGCCAGGAGTCAAGCGTGCGCTGCGTAGTAGCAGCTGTACGAATGGAATGCTGGAGAGTACGGAGGTGCCTATGTGTTGCCCTCCCTTCTGTGGTAGTTACATCTATAAGGGAGAGAACTATGTCAAGACTATGAAGCTTCTCCGCTTTCGGAATCACCACTTCAACCGCATCCTCTACTTCTTCATATGTCTCTGAATGCCTAACCATCTCAATAATCTCCTTGTCAGTCAACTCCACGAGTGCTGGTCCGTCCTCTCCAGCAGGATTCAGCAAATTCTCAATTGAAATTGGATTTCGCAAAGGAAAGCGGTGCAAGACGTCCTCTAACTCTTTCTCAACCTGCTGCTCCTCCCGGTCTGGCACAATCCGTCTCTGCTCTGGAACAGTACCCTCCACAAATAACCCGGTAAGGTTGTTGCAGTTGCTGATGGTCTGGGGCGAGATCTCTTCCCACGCCGCTTGGTACCAGCGAATCGCAGTCAGTTGATCCACCTTGTATGTGTTTTGCTCTCCTTTCTCATCCCTGTCCAGTGCATGCTGGTAGTGGTAGTGTCGGTAAAGGCGCTTAAATGCCGCAATTATTCCAGCGTCCGTTGGCTGTACTTTCGAAGTGCAGCTTGGCGGTAAAACTCAATTCGAACATTTTCAAGCTGAAGATCTGCAGTCACGTGAGAAGTGGCATTGTCGAGCATAAGGAGAACTTGGAGCTTGGCATTCTGTAAAATGATGCAAATTGCGGTGAACATATACTACGTAAATATAAAAACTTACGCGAACACTCAAGGAATGGCTCAAAAGTTGCAAGAAGATAAAATTAAAGAGCACGAAAACCACCTTGATGTTGTTGTCAAATTGTTTGAGCCATTCCTGGAAGAGCGCACCTGTCATCCAGGCTTTTTTTGTTGAAGCGGTAAAGGAATCCGTGTTGCTCAGCAGTTTTTCTCAAAAAGCAACGCGGCTGCTTTGCATGACCAATAATCAAAGGCTTGAGCTTGTGTGAGCCATACGCATTCGCAGTGAATGCCAGAGTAATTCTTGTCTGCAAATGGAAGTGTTCATGATTTTTGCTGACAGCAACACCCATGAAAACATCAGCATATAAATCCCACCTTCTCCTTCTTCAATCCTTCAATCGGTCCGGTGGCAATTGTTTTCTCAGGTGGTATGTTGTAAAATAGGCCTTTTGTGATAACTATTGTCAGCAACATTACAAGGCTTCTTCAAAAGACAGCAAGCACAAACCTTTTTCGTACATGTTATACACATC
Organism: Peronosclerospora sorghi; assembly: GCA_026184515.1. NCBI lineage: Eukaryota > Oomycota > Peronosporomycetes > Peronosporales > Peronosporaceae > Peronosclerospora > Peronosclerospora sorghi. Next base: position 3,863,867 of record CM047582.1, read on the forward strand.
ACAACGGTCATACTACAAGATGAGGTTTCGCAAGCGGGGCAGAGCATTTACCAGTGCGTGATGGTCAGCCGAGCCGATCTCACCATTGATCTTGAAGCATCGCAGTTTGTGTGTTTCGCTGTTGAAAACTAGTGAGCCAGCCGTTGGGGAATTTAATTGAGCCTTTGTGAATGTTCAACTGGTCCATAAAGTCAGCTGCGTTGGCCTTGATGAGGTTGCCGTTAACGGCAGTGTTTCGTGCCTGTCGCTGAAGAACCCAAGTAAAAAGTGCCTCCTCAAGCTCTTGATGCTGGGCCACACGTGGACGATTCGCTTCAAGGTCAGCTTCATTCATCGTATCAAACTCAGCCCGATTGCCAAGTATCTTGCTGATTGAAGCCTGTGAAAGTGGCTTCGACAGCCCAAATTTCTCCTGCGCCCACACACCCAATGCGGCCTGGCCAATCTTACTGGTGGCCTTGTACTAACAGATCTCAAGTCGCTGAGAATTGGTGAGGCGTGATTGCATTTTACTTTCTGTTTGGGCAAACCTCACATATTTAGCCCCAGATCACAGTCCCAGAACAGCCTGACAAGCTTTCCTTATGTTCTTTCTCAAGCAAAGAAATCACCTACTGACCTGGTGAGGGCTGTCTGCGGCGCGTAAAAATCTGTTTGGCACGACAGTGCTCTTTTGTTAGTTGTTTGCTTTGGTTTTTACAGCAAAAAGTTGGCTTTGTTTTAGTGTATTTACTGTTTTCACTTTACATGCAGCCCCAAACAGTATACTGTAATGCATCATTTCAGGTAAGCTATATCCTCAGATAAGTTATAATCCGACCGTAGTCGACTGGTTCACTACTCACAGCAGGACCGGAAGGTCCCGGGTTCGATCCCGGGCCAAACCAAGTTGGTTGGTTTCAGAAAGTATAATGTGACGAAACCACCTCAGATAAGTTATAAAATTTTCTGTAACCAAGGCTATAACTTATCTAAGGAAAGACTGTAAGCGTCTCTTTAACTGAGAAATTTCACTTAAACGAATCAGTTTGTTCCGCGGGTCCTGATTTCTGATCCGCGGACTGGTGCACTGCGAACAACGTAGATTTAAGATAACGAGTTTGGCAGGTACTGCTTCTCCGTACTCTCTTGATCCTTTCTTCTTGATCTAATTATGATGGCACTACCGGTATAATAAAAATGTACAGAGAGGGCAAGGGGACCGCAGATTGCGGGACAGCGTGCACCATAATCCGTGCGCAAGACAAAGGATTGCATTGCGCACGTAAACACATCCTCTTTTGATTCCCTTTTTTGGTCCGCGCATCCGTTTATTCGATTCTATACAACCGAGGACGTTCAACAAGGAGTTTTCAAACTTTATACAATCTTCCACATGCGTGTGAGTGCACTGATTACACCCATCCAAAAGCATGTCCGCTACGTTCTCCATCCACTGAAGGCCAACTTTACAACTTGCGGTCAACGTGGCACTGAACAGCAGCAATGGTGACCGGCATGGGCGCACTTAGCCTCGTTGTCACAGCGCTATGCAACATCTACTACGGTCGTGGTCTCGTGTCGGACCAAGCAGGACTCAAGGTGGTCTCGGGTCCGCCACGTATGAAAAGCGCGTCCTCGCTGCGCACGTACGTGAGGAAATTGCACGATCGCGTGCGTACATTAGCCGACGCGTGTCTTGGCGTGCTTCTTGTCGCGCTCGTGGCCAACCTGCACTTCCTCCCGATCGCCTTTTGTTTTCTCTTTTTCGCACTCACGACCAACCTGCGTCCGCTTGCCGTGGCGTTCTATGGCGTCATGGCAGCCGGTGTCGAGTTTCTCATGGTCGTCTCGCGCTCGATCGCGATCCACTTGTATTTAAAAAATGCACACGAGGGTGAGCCCACCAAGCGGAGGCATCGTTTTCATGTAACATACGCGCTCCCGCAGCTTCTGGTGGCCTGCGTGCCGGCTCTAGCCACGTATTACCACTATCGCTACGACATGGATGCCTTGGTGCCCGTCTTGATCCTCACGGTATGGATTTACGCGTACGAAATCACGTACCGTGGCCACCCCGAGCAAACAGGCTCTCGCGAGCGGCTCAACTGGATCACGGGGCCCAGCTACCTCGTCGAGGCCGTCAAGCGCTACTTTCGCGGCCAGATCATCCGCGCGGCTCCGCTCGATCCAACCCGGCACTACATTTTCAGCTTCCATCCGCACGGGATCATCCCAATCTCGGTCGCGTGGCTCCAGTTCAATGCCCAGTGGCGCCACCTGTTTCCAAACGTCCACGCGCACGTCTTGACCGCGAGTATCTTGCATCAGCTTCCGCTCGCACGCGATGTGCTTCATTTCTACGGCTCGCGGGAAGTCGCGCGACCCGCGTTCGCGGCGACACTGGCGCAACAGCACAGTGTCTTGCTCGTGCCAGGCGGGCAAGCCGAGATGCTCCATCAACGGTCGGGACGCAAGCAAGTGCGTGTGTACACACAGCATAAAGGATTCATTCGGCTGGCGCTCGAGCACGGTGTGCCGCTCGTGCCGGTATTAAGTTTCAGGGAAGGCGAGATCATGGACAATATCCAGGCGCCTGGGCTCCAGCGATGGTTTGTCAAGCACTTGGCGTTCCCGTTTCCACACTATCCCTACGGCCGTGCCTTGCTACCGATCCCGCGAAGAGTGGAGATTCCCATTGTCGTGGGCGAGCCGCTCGACGTGCCGCACATCGAGCGGCCCACGCCAGACGACGTCGACAAGGTCCATGCACAGTACTTTGCCCGGCTTCGAGAGCTGTTCGATCAGTTTAAAGAGCAAGTGGGGTGTGCCGACTACACGCTTGTCCTAATCTAGGCGACTTTGCCCTGGTAAGTAGTACACCTGCGAAACATGATCACTTCGCCCCAGTGCCTGTAGAAAAAGATGCTGGACTTATACTCTTGAGAACTAACTACCTGTCCAATGTGTTAATGCGAATAGTATATACAGTCAAACCTCTCTAAATGTACCCTATTTGGAAATTGACCAGCCTTATCATTAAGAGAGGTTGATCATTTATGGAGGATGGCTCTCCTGAGGCTTTGTTAGGCTCAGAAAGGTTTAGAATACAGCACTAGAGCGTTGTTCACGGGGTTGCGCGCGCACACGTCCTTCCATTCAGCATTCCAAGCGTTTATTTCACTAAAGATCCGATCCTAAGAAGTTATGATCACGGCAACTACAGACCCCTGCATCTGGAGGACCCCCCGGAAGGCCTCTGCGCTGACTGGAAGAAGCTCGTTATGGTGAACTGGACTTTTTTCTTGTCCATCAATGATCGAAGATCTTTCTCTAGTTCCTTCCACTTTGCCAGCATTTGCTGAGTGTCTTGGTCGGATCGGATCAAGTACAGCTTGAGGACGTTCAAAGATTCTTCGTCTTGCGCTTCGGAAACGCGCGCCAGTATCTCCGACTCGGCGCTGACTTCCGACTTGGAGTCTCTCCTCTCCTTCTTTGCAACTTGCGCGACAATGTCCTCCTCGGATGCCTTGCCGAAGATATCATTCTCGTCAGCCGTATTGATGATTTCCTCCAATTTCATCGGATTGAAGAGTTCAAGCCGCGTCATTTCACTCTCCAGACCGCTTAAAGCATTGTCGTCGTTTTCGGCCGCCGCATTTCTCGGAGAGTGTAGAGTTCTGTTTGATGAAGGGTCGGAAGTATGTTGGTAGTACTCCAGCAGTTCCTTATGCATAAGGGAGTAACTTCGTTCCATACGTCAACGACAAACTATGGCGCCTCCAGAATCTTGAACTTTTGGTACTAGTTCTTCGGTTCGTAGCGCTCAATCATCAAGCCGATCTGTTTCCTCCGGTACTTGATCTTGAAACTTTTTTATGATGCCCGCGTCCAAGGGCTAAATCTTGCTCGTTGTATTCGGCGGAAAGAAGAGCATCTCAACATTGTCGAATGTTTTTGAGACCACATGGGTCGGGGCATTGTCCAGCAGCAGCAAGACCCGCCGGTGCTGCTTCCCTCACCAGTCATTAGAGCTTCCCAGCCATCGCTGGAAGACCTCACAGAACGCCGACTCGTTCGCGTCGTAATCAAATACCAGATTCTTGACGTTTTCGTTCCGTAATGCCCTGGGGTTCTTCGACTTGCGGATAATCATAGGTCTGAGCTTCCGCGTTCCGGTGGCGTTGCAGCACTGGACCACGGTGAGGCGTTTTTTGTCTTTCTTCTTGCCCTCCAGTTGTCGCGTTGTGAACGTGCAATCTGGCTGCATGTTGAAGAACAGGCCAGTCTCATCTATGTTGAAAATGTTGTCTAGATCATATTCTTCAAGCCTTTCTCGAATTCTTGGAAGCTGATCATGGCTGGCCTGGTTATCGGCATCTCCCGATTCTCCATGCATCTTGTGACACTTGATGTTGTGTCGTTGCTTGAATTTCTCCAACCATCCGTTGGAAAACTTGCCTCTTTCGCAGATAGATCCCTCAACCGATCGAAGAACTTCTGTGACATTTGCCGTAGCTCTTCGTCGGTTTTAGGCAGCGCATGCTGAGCGGACTAAACATAGCAATAGGGCTCTGTCGATTTCAGGATGAGCACACTTTCTCACCCTGTGCAGGTCGCTGGATGAGTCGTCGGCAGCCAGAATCTATAACTCGCTTTTGCGCAGTCTTGTAATCGAGATCAGTGCAAGCGTCACATTGTACCGACTCTTGATTAAGGATCAACCTCCTCTCGTGTCCACTTGGGATTTTTCCCACTCGAGCAAAACTTCTTTCTTTTGGCGAATGATCAGAGATTGATGAGACGCGTCCGCCTGCCGCCTTCCACGTGCTTTCTCGCCACGTTTAGGCATGATTTATGGGGTTCAGTGTTACCTTGCTGTGAGATGATTCTTGAAATGTTTTTGTCGCACCTTACCGCCTGTTGGTGACGATCGTCCGCCTTTTATAACACTTTATATCTGCTGTGAGGTGGATCAGACACAGTCCGATATACAGCCAATGGAAGCGCAGAGCTAAATTGAACGGCCCAGAGTATTCTATGTGTAGCCACTTCGTCAAATAAATGAAGGTCCAGTATTTGATATGTGATCGGATAAAGGAAAAATCAACATGCTATTTACAATGGGATCAAGAGTCAATAATCAAACCAATCAGGAAAATTCTATGATCAGAACGACATTACTCCTTTTCCTTACCCTGCGTCAATGAGTACGTCGTCTTCTTCATCTGTTCCTATCAACTCATTAAACCTCGAGCAAACCTTTGGGGTAATGAGCATCCCTGTGAGGCCTCACCAAGAATCGTGGACATGGCAACCTTCACCAAGCCTTAACCGACTATCACTTATGGAGGTTTATCTTATAAGGGTCTTCTCGTAGGGCTTATCATTTAGAAAGTTAGAGAGGTTTTATCATTTAGCACTAATTAAACCAGTTAGAAAGCCATTTGCCTTATCAATTATCGAGGTTTATCAAATACGGAGAGTACATTTAGAGAGGTTTGACTGTATTTCTTCTTATCCGAGCTAACATCATTTAGATCATTAGCGAGAGCCTCCCTTCTTTTTTTCCTTTTTGTTTAGGGAAAAACTAAACAGTATCGTGTCCAAATAGGCTTATTTAGAACTCGATTTTACTCGATTTGGATTGGCTGTTTTCAGCCTGCAGGGTTTAGGGTTTAGGGTTTAGGGTAGGGTTTAGTGTAACAGGATTGATCCTGTTACAGGCTTACACTGTGTTGTGCGAGGAAGCGCGCAATACGGGAGGGGTATGATTAGTTGATGACAACTAATCCTATATTAAAAGCAAATAGAATATTCGCTTAAGCTTGAGAACGCAAAATTAAGAGTGTTTATTAAATGGGTGGTTAGCGGCTAACATTATAGTAATTACCTAACTAATATAATAATATCAAGTATTAAACTAGCTGTACTATTAGTTAACCTGCATGATTCGGTATTTATACCGAATCGACTTTTCCTTCGTAGATTATAATAACTTATAATCTATTATTTGAATTTCAGACAACGCGTCTGAAATTCAACTGTGATATTCTAACTTGAATATCAATTATGTAATGGCACCCCATTACATTTAGGATTGTTTGTTTGTTTGTTAAGTTTCCGTGGTCAATTGGTTGGTTGGTTGGTTGCTTGCTTGTTTGCTTGGTGGGATGCGGTGGTATATGTGAGACAGCGGAGAGGTGCCAAAAATGAGCGGGACCCCAAAAAATGCAGGCTGAAAACAGCTGATCAAAATCGAGTTCTAAATAAGCCTATTTGGACACGGTACTGTTTAGTGGACCCCTTTTGTTTATGCACAAGTTGAGTTTACTTGGTACATACTAATTTGGTGTGTACCGACTACACAGATAAGAGATCATGGATTTCCCCGGAACTCAAAGATGCGTTCGGCGATTAGCTACTTGAAGCGGATGTGACATCAACGGTCCTTGCATCTGCGTTACAATCGCTGGAAAATCCACAATCAAGTTTTCAAGTAATGCCCGCGGGCGGAGTTTTGTGGACAAAACTTTGGATCTCACAACCTGGAGGAACATGCGCCATTTCTAATTGTGAGCTTTTCTTTTTATTTCAAGCATGTTTCCGAAGTAACATCACGAAGACGAGGCGGAGCTCATGCGCATACAATCTCCTGCTTCAATAACAAACGCCTGACATGTATACAAATACCATGATAGGTGAAAATCTTGCGAACGAAAATTCTGTATTTCCTATCATAGAATTATTTAGGAAGTTTTAGTAAGCTACACTCTAGAAGGTTACCGCCGATCATCATTTTACCAAAGATGAAGCGTTTTGCGATACCTATAGTGAGAAGCACCTCTTACAGTCGAATAATTGCATACAGTAACTCTGCGCTCTCATTAAACCCATCGTCGCGCTTTCTAGGTGTACACTAAAAATAGTATTAAGAAAGCTGAATTAAATCAAAGCACACGCAATAGTGTATTGTTTGTCAACGTCATCTTATTCTATACTTCTATAGATTCCTCTTGCCCCACCTGTTGAAGCTACCTACAGCAGTATGGAGGATGCGCAAGCGGCCTTAGAACTTCATACTATTTCCGAAGGTTACGCTGTTGTGAGCAGCCGCTCCAAAAAGGATGAGTCCGGCCAGAGCTTGAGAGAAATGTGGCTCTTGTGCAAGCATCAAGGGCATCACGTGTCATTGAGAAACGCGTCCGAAAGAGATGGAGAACGCATAACAAGTACCAGAAATCTGGGCTGTCTTTGGGCAGTCGCCATATCGCGCAATGGGGTTGACGGGAAGTTTGTCGGCTGGTCCGTCAATATCAAAGATCTGAACCATTATCACATGGAATGTGAGGATAAGAATGCGTATTGAGAACCAAGATGCCCGGACATTTTGAAGTCTCGTGAAAACATTGTGGAACTGGACAAAGAAAGGGTAAGCATGTAGCTCGTGTTCTGATTTATATCGCTTTATGTCGAGCCTATGATGGAAGGAATTGATTCTAAGACATAATCTCGTTATAGGCGCAGGCAGGGGTGATCTTGACATCATTGAAGCATCGGGATCCCGATGGGTGACTTATTACCCAAGACATAAATAGCATCAGACGTCAAGCAAGAGCCCGCGAGGGCGAAAGCCAATTGAAAAAGTTAGCCGAGAGCAGCATCACTCACCATGTGTGTGTCAACGAGGCCCATCATGTAACTCACCTATACTTTGCGCCTGCGCAGTCTTTGGCCCTTGCTAGAAGGAATAGGTAAATCCTGCTTTTGGATGCCACCTACAAGATCAACAAGTACCGCCTGCCTTTACTACACGTCGTTGGCATCACTTCGGGTGGCAAAACGTTATCGGTCTGTTTCTTCTTCCACCTGCGTGAGACCGAGGTATCCTACCAATGGGCTATGGAATCCGTGGCAGGGATCTATGAGGATGCACGGCGCCATAGGTATTTGTGACCTGTAACGGGACGCTGTTTACACAGTTCCCGATAAAACGGCACACACGCTTGCGCTGTAGAGGAAAACTTGTCAGTGTCCCGACTTGGAGGGACGAAGAGGGAGGAGGAGACTTGAGCAGAAGACGGCAAATTTGCAACTGAATTGAAATGAGGTTACGGTTCCTGAAACCTCTCCCTAGAGTCCTATGGGGTTATATGCAATCTAACTACAAATGCATAATAGACCTTTGGTTGAATCATGTTGAACTTGAAGCTGAGCGTGAAGAATATTCTCACTTGAACTTGAACTTCAGAGAGAAACTTTAACTTTAACTTGAGATTCCTCTCCAAAGAATCTTCTGTGTACGGGGCGTTGTGATTGGCTGACATAACAATACTGTACCCACAATGTCACGTCGGCTTCGTCAACAGATATTTTCCCAGACGGAACCATCACCGTGCGCAAAGACATGTCGCAGGCATAGAACACTCGAGAATGTTCGAGAACATTCCGTGCGGACGTAATCAATGATTACTCCGTGAGTGTTGGTGTGTAGACATGGATCATTTCTGTGACACCTGGCGATCCAAAACAATCAGTGGGAATCACTAATCCGTAATTGGACATCGCCATGTAATGGCACTATTGCATAGGCCCATTACAGACACATAATATCTCGGCGCATCGATCTTCAAAATCCCAGCTTTGGAAAACAATGCAAAAACGTCGGATGAAGTGGAATCTACTTGGCGAATAGAATGAATGCATTCTACCAGGACACATTTCACAAGAGCACCATAGCCTTACTTGAAAGTTAATCTCGATAAACGGTACCAAAACAACATCCGTGCGATCCAAGAGTTGGTTCGAATAAAAATGCTCATAGACATTCAACTTCAGTAGGTATATGATGACGAATTGATCGGCATAGAAGGAGACAGAGGTGCAAAACGCAACAATTAGTCCACTTTAATGGTCGATGATAGTCTTCTTCAGGTCTGCAAAATGCGCAGCCTTTGCAGCACTCAATTGCTCTTTGTAGAAATCACATGAGTTGCAGAAATCATAAATCCATGAACCGCACACCTGGGCCAGAAAACAAATGAAAGTCCTTTATGAGGGTAGCCCAAATACATCGTCGTACACAAATTGTGCGTAGCTTATCATGAAAATCACCTTTTCATATATTCACAATGCTCTAGTACCACGTCTGTAACGGGGTTACATTTAGTTACGTTGGTGTACGTAAATACACAACGGTTAAGGTCAAGTATTGACCAGTCCAAAAGGTTCGGACCTATTGGTTGTTTTAGCCAATTAGGGCGGGAGCCCTTGGTGAAGGCATGGCAGCCTGCCACGTGTTGGTACACAGGTGGTGTACATTACATTTTCGGCTAGGTACGGATTAAGTAAGTTCTACCTAGTATTACATATAGTTTATATTAGTTTATTAAGTTAGGCTAACTACATATTAAAAAAATAAATCAGTTTACAATTTACACTATCCTGCTAGACGCACGACCCGGAACGGTCTCGCGTGCAGTGAGTGTTATAGCAAAGGGGAGCACCTCCCCTATCTACTACCTACTAGGGGAAGCCTTAATCTAAGGCGTTAGCGTACGCTAACATTAAACTCAGGGAATCTTGGCCCCGAGCGAGAGAGCAATCTAACACTAAGCCCTTAGATCAGGGCGTATTGGCTAAGTAGCGGCGTATCGCCGCTTAAGGAAAGTCTTCCTCTGTGCGCTAGCCGCACCGATGCGTTTACGCACCGGCTACATCTGGTAGCACTTGTAGTCAATCCAACACCTGCGTTGGTAGACGGCATCCTCTGCAAAGGATGGACCAGAACGACTGGGGTCAGCTAATCCCCGTCCAACAAGAAGCCTTTAAGAGGCTGGTACTCATATTGGGTCAGGATGGCATGCGCCTCCTAGTGGAGCAGGGTCTTAATACCGTGCGTGAGAGGGTGAAAGCCCTCATCTCCCATGAGGCGAGTTTTCGCGGAAGTTACTCCGCGTCTACGGGGGTGCGCCCACCGTTATCCTTTAAGGTGACGGAATTCACCTGTGAGAAAGGTGATAATCTTTATGTGTGGCTCCGCGAGGTCGAAACGGCCTTCACCACAGTGAATTTGATCGCAGATCACTTGCAAGTGGGACTTGCATTGGCCCATCTTACGGGTAAAGCTCGTGCATGGGCGTTTACGTGCTCTGATTCGGTCATGGACGTGTTCTCGACCTGGGATGTTCTTAAGCGAAAGCTTATGGACATGTTCGCTACGCCGGATCTGGTTTTCCAGAATTAGATTGCGTTTTTGAGGTTCCGTCAGCGCACTAGGGACTTGTAGGCATACGTCCAAGAACTGAAGACCCTGTTGGCAGGGATGTACGCGAAAACGTATTTGGACGATGTGTCCATTTCCATGTTCATTAGAGGCCTGAAAGAAGGGCCATAACGTTCGTAGCTCTTCAGATGCAGACCCCAATCCCTGTAGGAGGCGTTTAAGATGGCGTAACGCCGAAAGGAACTTTAGTTCCTCAAAGGTGGGTCCTGAACCCATGGACCTTAGTCAGGTCGAAGCGTAGGAGAAACCTTCCGGTAAGAGTCAATCTGACTCCTTCTCACAGTGCTTCGAAGAGGAGCTTCTTGCAATGTTGCAGCGGCGTGGGCCGCTAAGATGCTTCCTGTGTGGAAATGCGGATCATCTGCGGAACAGATGTCCGGAAAAAAACCCAGCGAGCTATTCGCTTTAAGAGGCCGAGGGTAGGTAAAAGGACCTCGCCAAAGCCGTCGGGAAATGACAGCTCCCAGTAGGTGTGGGGAGCCTTACTGGGGGATCTCTCAGTGCTGTTAAGCCCCAGGGTAGGGGCCGACAGCACAAAGCCCCGAGGGAAACGGTGCTTTCTAGCACCGAGTTGGTGTACCAGCCAGGGTTGATGGTCGTCCTTGCGGAAGTGAAAGGCTTTGATAAGCCTTGGAGAATCTTGATAGACTCTGGAGCGTCTGAAAATTATGTCAGACGGGCTTCTGTGTAGAAGAGTCGGCTGTATGCCGAGGCCCTAGAGGCACGTTCTCGTGACGTTGTCACGGTCCGTCTTGCGACGGGCGTACATGTTTCTGTACCCAATGTCTCGATTGACTTTAAGCTGAAGTTTGCAGGCTTCGATAGCTCAGAACGTTGCCTAGTCCTGGATTTGGAGTCGAGGTATGACCTCATTCTGGGCATGAAGTGGCTGGAACGCCACGAGCCATGAATAGACTGTAAGGCTAAGTCCATTGGCTCAACGCAGCCGCGATCGGGTGAAGCATTGGCGAGTCATGAACCCACCTTTGCTCGATCGAAAAAGCGATTCTGGCGTGAGATGCCAGAGATTGGGATGTCTGAGATGATCAGTACCAACGAGGTCAAGGAAGTGTTACTTGACGAGGGGGATTCGGCGGTTAATCCCCACACCGATATAGGCGAGACTGGTGAGTCGCCAGTGGTAGAGGTGGATTCCTCTGAGGATAATCTCGAGGTGCTTCCTAGAGAAGAGACACGAGGTTTGTCTCTTCTGCAGGTCGGGGTTCCCGACCGCGCCATGTTAGTCGAGAATGTTGCGATTCCAGTGGTAGGGGTAGAAACCCCTTTGGTTAAGCGCGAGGTGCTACCAAGCGAAGAGACCCGTTGTTCGTCTCTTCCGCACGTCGGGTTGATTCCGACCACGCCGTATTAGGTGAGATCGGCAAGTCACCGGTGGTAGAGGTAAATACTTCTGTGGATAGGCGCGATGCGCTTCCATTAGATGGGGCAATTGACTACCCCCATCTGGGTCTCGGGATGAGTCCCGAGGCCAGTAGTCAGCAGTTCTATAGGATGCTGAATAGTGTGACAGGTGTTGTCACAGAAGGCGTAAGACTGGAACGGTTGCCTGGGGTAGGAGAACTGTTGTCGTTAGAGGAGATGTGTAGCCGGTGCTTACACGCACGGTGCGGCTAGCTCACAGAGGAAGACTTTCCTTAAGCAGCGATACGCCTCTACTTAGCCGATACGCCCTTATATAAGGGATCGGTGAGAGATCGCTCTCTCACTCGGGGCCATGATTCCCTTAGTTTACTTGTTAGTAAAAACTAACGCCTTGTTACAAGGCTTCCCTTAGAAAGGGAAAAGCTAAGGGAGATACTAATTTTGGCTTTAACACTCACTGCGCGCGCGACCGGTCTGGGTGGTGCGCCTTGCAGTATTAGAGTATTTTGTAAACTGATTTATAGTTAATATGAAATTAGCCTAAATTAATAAACTAATGTAAACTATATGTAATACTAAGTAGAACTTACTCAATTCGTACCTAGCCGAAATGTAATGTACACCACCTGTGTACCAACACGTGGCTGTCTGCCACGCCTTCACTACGGGCTCTCGCCCTGATTTGTTAAAACAACCAATAGGTCCAAACCTTTCGGACCGGTCAAAACTTGACCTCAACGGTTGTGTATTTGCGTACACCAACGTAACCAAATGTAACCCTGTTACATCCTCCCCCATCAAGACTATTGCTACTCAATAATCAATTATAATTGGAGAACTCCAACTGCCAGAACTCTGGCCTACAATGAATACCTTTAGTGGTGATGAGAATTCTCCTCGACAAGAGGATGTCGACTATTCTCACTCCGATATCTCGGAGGAGGGTGCCCTTGGGGATAGCTCCCCAAAGGATGACCGCTCCGACAACGCCGAACGGCGATGTCTGCAGCCTAATCCGTTTCTCACACGTGGGGAAAATGCACTAACTCGTGCGCCACCCCTATCAACTTCGGATGGTGCATCCGGGTTGCCGAAGGCGACCATCACCAATGAGCTGGGCGCGGTTCAGGAAGCCCAACTTGCCGTACAGGCACGAAAGGGTCCTCATGACCCCCAAAAGAAGGCAAAAACGAGGTAAAGACGGGTTTAACCTCCCATATCCCTGGCCCTGCGGCTGTACGGCCGCGTGAAATCGCGTGCCGGAGACAACTCCGGGCAAAACTGCTCACGCCGAAGCAGTTCACTGTCATCTCGTACCGAGCGCGCCTCGGGAAACAGGCACGGGGTGCCGTTGTTGAGAGCCTCCACGAGGTTCCCTTCGTCTACTACCAGGAGAAGATGTTGAGTAGGCAGAGAAGAAATTCCGCTCTTGAGCGGAAGGGGAGAAGCGTCTCCCTGACTTTACAGAGCTTTACAACAGTAATGCCGAACGTGACGTTCGGGTGGAGAAGGCATTGAGCTTGGCGTTTGCCAAAGCCAAAGCGATTGAGCAATTACGTGCCCTTTATCGCACGCGCTATGCTAGCGCCTTTGCCCTCAATGTGGTGCAGGAGCTCAGTGCAAGCTCCGCATCTGCCTCCGACGAACTCCAAACTACTGGGAATGAAGGGGCTTCTTCCGCCCCTTTCGTCGTCGAATCGCAGCGGGCTTCTCCCGCTCGAAAGCGTCAACGACGTCTCGGCAATCCTGCCGTAGGGGAGTCTCGGACTCCCACGAGCTCTGTGAATGTGGGTAACCCTTCCACTTCACTAGATACTGGGTTTCACCCCGATGATGGCGTCGCGCCATCAGGCGCTCCACATGGTAATGTGGAATACCCTCCAAGTCGAGAACTGGAGGTGGAGGTCGCGCAATTGCGACGTGAGATTCACGAGCGCTGTGATCGACACAGACGTCACATCCTGGACGCCCAGGAGGGGATCCGTGACGAGGGGAGTGCGATTGCCCGCATTGAGAGGCGGCTTGCCTCTCTCGAGTCTCTCGTTGCAGCGTTTCATGGTCGTATTTCGACCCTGTCGGCGATATTCCGACCTGTTGTGCCTTTCGGAACATCCGACTTCCCAACCTCCTCCAAGAGGCGACCCGTTTCCGAGTTCTGGTATGGCTTAAGCATACCCACATAGAAGGTTAGTTGCGTACGCATCGCCTTCGGGGTATCCAAGGTATACGCCAGGCCCTTTCGGGCTAGCAACTTGAAAGACCCCACAAACCTGGGGCGCAGTTTGTTCCGTAACACGTTAGAAACTGCATTTGTAGGAAGGTTTTTAGCGTTTAATAAAACCCTTTCTCCTACTTTATACGCCTTTCTCTTACGCCGACCCTTGCGGTCGGTCTGTTCCTTTTGATTGTCTTGGCTTTCCGCCATGGCGTCGCAAACGTGTCGTAAGACAATATGGCGCGTCGATAAAAACTTATCGATGTGCTTTTGCACAGATAAATGATGACATCGGGGAATCCTCCCCCTAAAGCTCTGGTCCACATACACGTGGCGTCAACGGAACCCTCGGATTAACTAATCCGTTCACGTAAAACGGGGTAAACCCCGTAGATGCATGTACCGAATTGTTGATAGCAAATTCAACCATCGGAAGCATCTCACTCCAACTCTTTGGAGAGTCCGGACATAAACTCCGGAGAATATCCTTCACAACGCTATTAACGCGTTCCGTTTGACCTTCCGTCTGCGGATGATCCGCACCGAACACGAGGAGCTTGGTGCCTATCACCTTAAACAACGCTCCCCAGAATTGTCCCGTAAAACGGGGATCCCGATCCGACACAACGGAATCGGGTAGACCATGCTGTCGAAAGACACGGTCTAGGAACACTTTCGCTGTTCCTTGTCCATCTATGGACTCTGGCACCGCCTCCAGGTGACCCATCTTGCTCAAACGGTCTACAAAGACCAATATGCCG
>CM047582.1:3883489-3956137 GCA_026184515.1 Peronosclerospora sorghi
CGGCATATTGGTCTTTGTAGACCGTTTGAGCAAGATGGGTCACCTGGCGGCGGTGCCAGAGTCCATAGATGGACAAGGAACAGCGAAAGTGTTCCTAGACCGTGTCTTTCGACAGCATGGTCTACCCGATTCCGTTGTGTCGGATCGGGATCCCCGTTTTACGGGACAATTCTGGGGAGCGTTGTTTAAGGTGATAGGCACCAAGCTCCTCGTGTTCGGTGCGGATCATCCGCAGACGGAAGGTCAAACGGAACGCGTTAATAGCGTTGTGAAGGATATTCTCCGGAGTTTATGTCCGGACTCTCCAAAGAGTTGGAGTGAGATGCTTCCGATGGTTGAATTTGCTATCAACAATTCGGTACATGCATCTACGGGGTTTACCTCGTTTTACGTGAACGGATTAGTGAATCCGAGGGTTACTTTGACGCCACGTGTGTGTTTCCCAGGGCTTGAGGGGGGAGGATTCCCCGATGTCAGCCCTGTATCTGTGCAAAAGCACGTCAATAAGTTTTTATCGACACGCCTTAGTGTCTTACGACACGTTTGCGATGCCATGGCGAAAGCCAAGACAAGCAGAAGGAGCAAGCTGACCGCAAGTGGCGGCGTAACGAAAAGGTATACAAAGTAGGAGAAAGTGTTTTATTAAACGCTAATAATCTTTCTACACATGCAGCTTCTAATGTTTTAAAAAAAAACTGCGCCCCAGGTTTGTGGGGTCTTTCATGGTGCTAGTCCGAAAGATCTTGGCGTACACCTTGAATATTTCGAAGGCGATGCGTACGCATCCAAGCTTCTATGTAGGTATGCTTAATCCATACCAGTAACCGGAGGCGGGTCCCCTCTGGGGGGGGTGAGAAGGAGGATAGCCGTAAGGCGCGGCAGGGCGGAGTAACATCTCCGACAGGGTCAAAATGCGACCACTAAGCTCCGCAACGGAAGCTTCAAATCTTTCCTCAAGACGGCGAAAGCCGTCAAGGGCACTCCAGAGAGTCAAGCCACCTCTCGATGGGGTCAATCGCATCCCCCTCATCGTGGATTCCATCCTGGACTTCCAGGATGCGACGGCTGTGTCGATCACAGCGCTCGTGAAACTCACGTCGAAATTTCGCGACCACCTCCCCCCGTTCTAGATTCGGAGGGGATTTCACATTACCACGTGGAGCTTCTGATGGCGCGACGCCATCATCGGGGTGAAACCCAGTATCTAGTGAAGTGGAAGGGTTATCCACATTCACGGAGTTCGTGGGAGTCCGAGACTCCCCTGAGGCAAGATTGCCGAGACTTCGTTGACGCTTTCGAGCGGGGTAATCCCGCTTCCAGTCGACGACCAAAGGGGCGGAAGAAGCCTCTTCACTCCCAGTAGTTGGGAGTTCGCCGGAGGCAGATGGGGAGCTTGCATTGCTCTCCGGCACCACATTGAGGGCACAAGCGCTATCATAGCGCGTGCAATAAGGGGCAGGCAATTGCTCCATCGCTTGGCTCTGGAAAATGCCAAGCGCAATGCCGTCTCCACCCATTTGGCATAGCTGTTGTACAGCTCTGTAAAGTCAGGGAGACGTTTCTCCCCTTCCCCCCAAGCGCGGAACTTATTCTCTGCCTCTTCGGCATCCTCTTCTTGTAGGAGAACGAAGGGAACCTCGCGGAGCTTCTCAACAAAGACACCCTGCGTCTGTTTCCCGATTCTCTTTCGGTATAAAGCGGCAGTAAACTGCTTCTGCGGGAGCAGTTTTTCCCGGAGTTTCTTCCGGAATTCGATTTGACGCGGCTGTTAATCCCCAGGGCCAGGGGTATAGAAGTCTAAACCACTCTTACCGCATTCTTAGCCCACTTTTGGGGATCACGAGGACCCCCAAAACGATATTACGCCCGTGAAGGGCGTTTGGGGGCGTGTAATGCAGCCCCTAGTGCCAGTGTGTCAAGATAAGAGTCCTGAGCCGCGTCCAATTCATTGGTCGTGATGGTCGCCTTTGGCGACTAGGATTTTCCATCCGAAGTTGGCAATGGTGGCGCGCGAGTTATCGCATATTCCCCACGTGTTGGGAAAGGATTAGGCTGCCGAAATCGCCTTTCGGCGTCGTCAGAGCGGTCATCCTTAGGGGAGCTATCCCCAAGGGCCCCCTCCTCCGAGATACCGGAGTCCGAGTAGATGACGTCCCCTTCTCGGGGAGAATGATCGCCACCCCTAGAGTTGCTCATTCGAGGCCAGAGTTCTGGCAGTTGGGGTCTACAACTATAATCGACTATTGCGTGGCAATAGTCTTGATGGGGGAGGATGTAACGGGGTTACATTTAGTTACGTTGGTGTACGTAAATACACAACGGTTAAGGTCAAGTATGGACCGGTCCGAAAGGTTCGGACCTATTGGTTGTTTTAGACAATCAGGGCGGGAGACCTTGGTGAAGTCGTGGCAGCCTGCCACGTGTTGGTACACAGGTGGTGTACATTACATTTTCGGCTAGGTACGGATTAAGTATGTTCTACCTAGTATTGCATATAGCTTAAATTAGTTTATTAAGTTAGGCTAATTATATAATAAATCAGTTTACAATCTACACTATATCCTGCTAGACGCTCGACCCGGAACGGTCGAGCATGCAGTGAGTGTCGTAGCAGGGGAGCACCTCCCCTAGCTACTCCCTACTAAGGGAAGCCTTAGACTAAGGCGTTAGCGTACGCTAACAGTAAACTCAGGGAATCTTGGCCCCGAGTGAGAGAGTGGTCTCTCACTAAGCCCTTATATAAGGGCGTATCGGCTAAGTAGCGGCGTATCGCCGCTTAAGGAAAGTCTTCCTCTGTGCGCTAGCCGCACCGTGCGTTTACGCACCGGCTACAACGTCCATACCATGCACACAAAATATTACCCACGGACGCATCGCACGCTTGAAAGAAACATACCGAGCATTCTAACCAGGGTTCTTTACTGAAATACGACTCATCCATGATGTCTTGCCAGAAGCGGCGGGCAAATTCAAAAGCAACAAGCGATTTCTCCCCTCTTTTCCGGTCATCCAGTCGGCCATTTTCTTCAATATGAGATCATGACTGAAATGAATACTCGTTGGGGCTGCCACAAACTAAGCTTCCACTGTCGAAGGCGCCTCAGTGGTTTTCTTCTTGCATTTCCAATTATCCACCACTCTATTTACGAAATTACCATTGCACCGACGTTATTCTGATCTTCTTTATCGGCAGCAAAGTCTGCGTCGTTGAACCACGTAATTCGCACGGGGAAATGCAACCGCTCGTCATGTGCTAGCTTCAGACGTAATACACTTGTTCCCTTTAAATATTTCAATATTCGTTTGGCAATTTTTTAGTCACCTTTTGTTGGTTCACAGCAAACGAAATGTCTGTACGTGTGCACCGCGAAATCCATAATAGTCTTCCAACGAGAGATTGAAAACTCTTTTCGTTATCTCCTGATCCAAACATAACCACATTTTGTTTCTCCTCCGATCTTTATACCAAAACAATTGTTGAAATTCCCGAGATATTTCAAATCCAATATTGTCATTACTGAGAAATAATTCGAATTAACTGCATCGTCGGTACGTGGTACCAGTAGGTCATCCACGTAGGCACCAACTATGACCGTTTCAATTTCATTGATTTTAACAAAGATGAAAGTGTCCGTGACCCATTGCACAAACTCCAATACTCCCAACATTTTGCACAAGCAATTGTGCCATAATCTGCCGGCTTGTTTCAGTCCATACAGATTTCGCTTCAATCTCAATACCAAATCATTTTGAGAAGTTACACCGAAAACTTCTAGTTGTTCTTGATTCATCTTCATACCTTGAGGCACTTCTAATTGTATTTTACATTCGTCCTCTGCCTTGGCCTTGGGGTACGCACTGGGCACATCTCCATGTCGTTCAGCGAGCCCCCAGATTTGGGACAGAATAAGTATAACTTTAACGTTATTCAACTACATTACCGTAGAAAACATGAAAAAGTAATCTTCGCCATGGACTTGTTTGTCGCCTCTTCAAACAATTCGTGTCTTGTACCTCTCCACCGTACCATCAGACTTTAGTTTGGTCTTATGGACCCAGAGGTATCTTTTCCTGTGTGTGCGGCACAATCGTCCATCTTTTTAGGTTTTCCAAAATCTCTAGTTCACTTTGCTTGGCAGCAGTCTATATATTTCATTGGGACTCGTATGAACCTCCTATATTCCTAGGATCTGGCCCCCGCTGGTTTCAAAATATTTTATTTCTTGATTATCTCGGACACGGCGTATACGCATAGCGCGCTTCCATCAACCGGACCGTTACTACAGTCAACGGTTGCGTTGGTCTTTACAATGTTGCCCGAGACCAATTCAATCAAACCCTTCTTGATCCTGCGCGAATTATCATAAGCTTTTTCCCTGTTGTCTTTTTCTTCTTAAGGCTTACGTTTCGTACACATGATTCCAATTCTTTTACATCTTTACTTGTCTCAGTCAAATTTGGTGATTCACCATTTTTGCTTTCCAATTCCGCAAAATATTCATTCCTTGTCTGCGACCGAGACTTATCGCAAGCTTTCCGCTCCTTTTCGATGTCACCTACCGAATTCCTGTTGATCTTGTCGCTAGTGTTCTTGTTAAGTGTTTCAACTTACGCGACATTTCTGGTAATCATGCCCACTCTGTCCTTGAGGAGCAGAAACTTGTAACCCTTGGTTTCCTCGCTCTTTCCAAGGATTAGAGCGCGTTCTGCATGCCTCGCTAGAGCCTTCTTCTTGAGGTCCCTCAATACCATGCATGGGGACCCAAAAATAACAATATCTGTTATCACTGGGCGCTTTCCAGTTAATACTTCAATCAGCGACTGGAGACCTTGATTTGCCCTTGTCGGAATCCGGTTGAGTACATAAGCAGCATACTTTTCCGCCTCCGACCAAAAAAAACAACGGAGTGCCGGAACGAAATACATGCACCGGGCCATATTAAAACTATTCCGGTTCATCCGCTCCGATTAATCGTTCGAGACTGGATTTCCAGCCTCGGTAATTTGCCGGCGAATACCAGTCTGTTTGCAAAAAACATACCCACATTCTGGTATTCACCGCAACCAACGGTCCTCAGTACATGCACTCGGCAGTGAAACTCATTTTCAAACCCTGCAATAAAATATACAAACCTTTTTGCCGCCCTATCTTTCGTACGGGTGGCAAATACCCGTACGTAATTGGATAAATAATCCACGAAAACAAGAAATCGATTTCCACGTCAATCACTAGGTGTGATCGGACGCTACAAGTTACCCTTCTGTTCCGATCAATAGGGGAAAATTTCTGTCCGAGTCTTTGTTTTCTGCGTGTTGCCTTGCCTTCTGCACAGGTCAGTCAATTCGGCTTCTTATTGTCCGTAAGGACTATGCCTGACCTGGGGTTCCAAGCCAGTTTTTCAACTGCTTCATATAATAGGTGCCCCAAACGCACATGGGAGTGTGGAGACTTCATTCTTGAACTTCATTTGGTGCGTTTTCGTCCACACACAGCCTTGTCCTCCCCTTCTGAACAGGACGCGTGTTATGAGAGCGACACATACATTCTCCCTTAGTGCCAACATACTTGTAAAAGTAGGGTCTCGAACATCGCTGGTCTATGGATTTCTCAACCATGAACACTATACAATTTCGGCTACGCAGATGGGCTTGAGAAATCGATCATAATCTCATGTGTCGCCATATTGCATGTCTTCGTCATTTTGTTCTTGAATGTTCGGGGGTTATCATTGTTCCACAACATGCAATGTTTCAAATCTCCACAAACGCTACTGCCATCACCCGATGCTTTGATTCATCGCGATTCGTTGATCGAATTCTATATCAAACTCTTGAGCTCTTTCAAAATACGTTGTGTTTTTACTCGCAACCAGTAAAGCTTTGTATCATTTTAATTGTGTCTCTTTAGCTAATCCAAAACTTCGAACACTTCTTAAATAAGGGAGCCGCTATCTAGAGCTCACTTTTCGCTAATCAGCGCTCACCCCCCATATAAGGAACCCCTCCACCTGAAATGATACACGCTGATTGGATGACGCCCAAGTCAAAGATTCACCCAATTTAGACGTAATTGCTGGCAGGTTAAAAACACCATACCGCAAAGTCAAAGATTACCGGGTGAGAGGTTGCCGGGTGAGAAATTGCTGGGTGAATCTACTGATTTTTATTGTTTCTACGCTAGACCTGGCCTGTAGCACGGGCGGCATCAGCAGCTGCAGCAAGCTGCGCAAGCTCTGCAGTGAAATACGGATCCCAATCAGCATTACAGTCTTCTATGGAACCCAGGTCATAGTTATCTGTCACTACATTAGCTACAGAAGCCAAGGGAGTTGCCGACGTGAGGTTGGGGCAATTGCGCACATTATGCCCAATCTGCCGACACTGTCCACAACGCCTTTGCGGCCTTGAAGAAGCTTCGATATCCTCAAAGAGTGATGGATCTAGATGGGTAGAAGTCTGATATAGTCTTGATCTGCCAAATGATCCCACAGGACGCCCACGACCACGATCAACTATTGCTGGATCAAAGATGTCAGCAGCTGGCAAGGCAAAAACATGCGCAAGAATGACCTTTTGGCGATGAACTGAAGCAGTATTGTATTCATCTTGAACTTGTTTGAGTGTATGCTCAAATGAAATTGTTGACGCTACTGGTGTTGATGCTGTGCGAGAGGGATGTACCAACCACCAGTGCACATCAAAGTCCTCACAAGAAAGGGGTCTTGGTGATGTTTGACAATGGAATCGATGCTTGCAGGTCATGCCAAGCTTTGATGTGAACATACCTTGACACGCGTCATTATCACCGCCAAGACGTAATCTATATTGCTGGAATGCCAATTTCAATCCTGCTACAGACACCTTGCCTGTAACTGCAGAAAAGACAGGTCCGAAGCCAAGACTCGCCATTGATTGATCCTTTGCAGTCTGCAGACGGATGGATGCAAGCTGTCCCTCACATGCAAGGCGACAGGCTGTGTCAACTGTTAACAGATCACCGGTCGAGACTGAGATCCAAGCTTTCAAAGCTGCATGGGCGCTCTCAACCCGTGATGTTGTGAGATGGACAAAATGTAGCTTTACGTACAGAAAAGCTGCAACAAAACGCTCTTTAAACACAAGCCAAGTCTCCTCAAGATACCGCATCACATGGTTGGGCAAGATTTTTCGCATATTCTCAAGCTGCTGGTCGTAAACATTGGGCGTCTTAGCCAGCACCAAGCAGTTCCATTGCCTTTCCAGCTCTTTGAAGGCTTCCATGCTTGTAACATTCCTTCTCTGCTTGGCCATAATGCTTTGCTGATATTCCAGCGGCAGAGAAGGAAGTGCGCTTGAGGGAAAACATCGACTAACGCGTTCATGAGAGAAAGCTCTCGGTCAGTCACAAAAGTCGGCGGATTGACGCTCCATTGGTCGAAGACTTGGCGGACATGCTGCAATGCCCATAGGTAGTCCTCAAACCTCTCCGCAGTCATAAAACAGTAAGCAAAAGTGAAAGATTGTGACGTTGAGGTGACCCCAACAACGTGCATTAAGGGCAGACCGAATCGATTAGTCTTGTATGTGGCATCTATGCACCACACCTTTCCGGCTGAGAACTTGCTGTAGATCTCCTCTGCAGACGGAGACACAATTAGAAGGTGTGTGAGCCTTCTATGGTCATCGAACTGCGTAAAATACAGCGTGGGCGAGCTTGTAGCCAGGTTTTCGAGAAGCGCCATCAGGGGGAGCGACCAGCCAAGATTTGCAACCTCTCAGCCTGTTTAACATTGTAAATGTCGCGTGCAGTGACTGAAAGACCTTGCCTGCGCATTGTGGCCACTATCCTTAGCGGTTTTAGCCCATCCTTGCTCAATCAAAGAACCTCTTGGCTTTGATCCTCAGTAAGAGCACGCCCTTGAGGGTGAACAGCTGGGTGTGCAAAGGCCTCGTGATTATGATCAATGTCACCCACTAAAATTTTCCGGTGGGCTTCTTCAGCTTGCGCCACTACTAGACGGATATAGCAGCAGAATACACAGTCTGTGCCACGTCTAGAGGATACGCGCTTGCGATTCGCGGTCTGATAGGTTGGCACGGTCCCGCATACACACTTGAGCTCAACAGCCTTGATGTCACCATCTGGCTTGTTTCCTACTCGCCTTGTAGTCTTCCGCATCAGCACATAGCCGTCGGCGCGTGACTGACAGTCTACTGCTGCACGGGCGTCTTGTAGGGTGGCGTAGCTAGCAGCAGCAAGAAGTTGTAGGTTGTTCATGGTCGAAATTGACGTGTTTTGTGGGTGTTAAAGCCGCGAAAAAGTAGCGAAATTTGTAGTCTGGGTGGGTGTTTGGGCGGGTGAGTAAGAGAGAGAGAAAGGTCGGCCTGGGTGGATCTTTGACTTGGGCGTCATCCAAACAGCGTGCAGCATTTCAGGTGGAGGGGTTCCTTATATGGGGGGTGAGCGCTGATTAGCGAAAAGTGAGCGCTAGATAGAGGGTCCTTAAATAATCACCAAAAAAAACTTACATGTATCTAAAATTGAAAAAAAATGTTAATTATCAGGCATGTTCTAAGCCGGGGATCTGGCATCCCCGCCCCGATTTCCTCGATCTTAAAATTGGCGCCAGCCCGATGTTAAGGGTGCTTTAAGTCTTAGTTAATAACCGGCAAGATTTTTTATGATAATCTTTACTTTGTTCAAAGATTCCTGGGAAAGGGAAGGACGAAAGTGCAGTTTCTGCACTTGCTTGTTGCTTGTCGTTCGACCTCTTATACCACTATCACTACTAGTGCATCGCCAGTCGGGCGTTCTTCTCCCGAATCCACCTCCATCTGCTCCGACAGGCTTGCCTCGGCGCCCACATCCATCGCTTCGGGTATCTCCCTTCCGGACCCTGCAGCGGCCTCCATCGTTTCCTCGACATCCACGGCACCCGACCCTTCTCCTGCCGGTATGGCCGGTGCGGCAACTTGCGAATTTTGGCTTACCCCCTCCACATCTGGCGCCAGCAACTCCAACCGTTCGCTCTTAACTTCAATACTGCTCGTCTGCTCAAAGTTGGGAGGGAGCTCAAGCGGAACAGCCGGTGCACGAACCTCCAAAAAGACCACATCCTCACCCAATCTTCATCTGGATCCGCGGAATCGAGGAGCCTTGTCTTCCAGCGACAAGCTATCCATCAACAACCGCTCGTTGTTGGCGGCGATCACGGCCCTCCGTAGCACCATCGCTTCAGCACGCGTTCGAGGTGAACCTGGGACATCGACTTCACCTTCCTCCTGGGCGGCTTCCTGAGCTGCCAAAGTAGCTTCGGACAACCCCTCCGGCCGTCCGCTGCTCTCCGACACTGGGGTGCGCGCTTCTCCGTCACCAGGTATCTCCATAGCCAGATCCGATCGCCCCCGACTACCTTGGCCGCTCACGTCGGTGACACTGAAGGCCCTTTCGGAGGAACGGCTACCACCGCTCGATCCAACCGTTCCATCTTCGGCGCAGGCCTGAGCTGTCAAGGGGGCTCTCAAGCCGACTATGGAACCCGTGGCGTTGGCGACTTCGCTGCTCATGACCTACAAATAGAAGACAAGCTTCTCAGTTCACGCTTGGGCAACACAATCTCAAGTTTCGAAGCTTAAGTTGTGCTTACCTCGCTTAAGTTGCGCGTACGCTGGTTAAGTTGCTGGAAGGTCGACTTGCGCTCGACCTGGCTAATTCTCGAATGACGGGTCCCAAGCCCCTCGCAGCCACACATTTTGGAGCAACCTTCACGTCACCTTTGGATACCTCTTAGACTTGATGAACCTCTTCAACTTGGATACCTCTGAGACTTGATGAACCTCTACAACTTGGATACCTCTGAGACTTGATGAGCCTCTACAACTTGGATACCTCTCAAACTTTATATCGCCAAAAGTGGAAATCATGCCTTTTGACCTGTCAAAATTTATATGTACTTTTTTGTACATGTAATTTTTCTGTACAAGTACAAAAAAGGACAATTTCAAGACGACCAAGGCCACTAGTATAGGCAACCTGCATATCATTCGACAGCATTTTTACGCTCTTAAAGTATAATGAATTATTATTAAACCACTATCACTACTAGTTCCTACAAAGAAGGAGGAGACACAAAATAGAAGACCACGAGGAGTATGTTGACAAGACGACGCGTCGACAGGCTGCGAACCGGTAGATACCCGTGTTACCATCTCTCAGCGGTATCACAATCATTCTGTGATTATGGTTACGGTATGTTGAGTACGCCCTGATCAAGTCCAAGGATGACACAATCATGTGGCCGTCGCTGAAAGGTTAGAATAAATAAGAATCATGATACATGTAAGTGTAAAGGCTTAAAGGTATCATGTAGTTAGTTAACTAAGGACCTTAAGTTTAAGATAGAAAATTATTCATTTTGCACTCTGCACAAAACATCCCAAGTCTTTAAGCAAACAGCGGGAAGATACTACCATCATGCAGGGGAAGGGGGCCACCGAAGCACGACGACAAATACCACTAATAAAGAAAAGAGCAATAAGAACGATACTTCTTTTTTAAGAAAGGTTGAACCACGAGCTAAAGTACGGCCTGAAAACCACACACTGGGATGCCGAGACGATGGCGGTCGTATCCGTCAGATGCCAGTTCTGTAACGACTTCGTGAGAGAGGAAGCAAAGAAGATAGAAGCCTCTAAAACCACAAACAAGAGCGGTGCTACCACCAACAATCCCCCGACGAAGAAGCATAAAAAGATCAGACCACGGTTCAGTTCTTCAAACGGCCTTTCAACTAAAGCGCCACTTGGGGTCTCAGCATCCTGGTCGATGAGCAGAATAGTCTCAGCTCTCCACTGACGAGAAAAAAGAAATACTTTGATACATCCATGTCGACTTTCAAAGAAACCTTACCGTCCCATTTTGGCCAGCTGGAGGTACCGACCCGATTGCGTGTAAAGCGAAAGATTGATGGTATCATTATTGGGGATATACTTTTGATGATAACGACGAAAAAGCGGACTTGTTGGGAGACGAAGTGGAACGTGGCTAAGATGGCGATGCGTATAGAGATACCTGCGAAACACTCTTCTTCCTCAAGGAAAAGGCGGAATGGAAGATGATGACCATGGCTTTCCGACCGCGTGACTCCCATGAAGAAGCTGTCACTCCGGAACCGCCTTCAAGGAGAAGATCAGAGCTTTTGCATTATTTGAAGTCTGGGGTGATGATGGTGGTGCGGAAGAATGCAGCTCCTTCTACCACGTTACGATCCGAAACTCATTAGAGATATGGCTTGGTTCTGGTCTAGGTGGGGCTTGGAGTTTACTTAAGACAAGCGTCACGTATAGTAGGGAGAAGACCAGAGTCGCGAAGGTTGGTAATCCAAATAGGCATTGGGTGGATTTTCTCGTTCGAGTTGAAGTCACATAGAACCTAACGGCACTTTCCGACATCATGGAATTCATCTGGGCTTAATCCCTTTCGTTGGACTCTTCGACGCATTATCCACCTAAAATTTGGACATCAGAGTGTGATTCTGCCTCCAAATCGATCTTTACAATTTCCACCTTCTAGCGTTGCCTCTTGAATAGAGGCAAACTTGTGAAAAAATATTCAAGGTACTGAAGAAAATGTTGGACGCCATGTGTCTCTCGTGGACTACGAGATTGATTGAGATCTAATAAAGTAATATGAAGACTAAATGTTTCAAGGTCGGCACAACGAGGTGGATTTTGATGGGGAGGGTCACTAGATGGTTTTGCAAGCACCGGAGCGCAATTCTCCCTACTTGGCATCAAAATCCCCTGATTGTGCACCACATATGTCTTGTTGGGTAGTGTGCACGCCTTCATGGCGCGTGTGGACTCTACATTCAAGCTACTCTAAAGCATAACGACTCTGGCTGTGAGGCAGGCCGAGGAACTGAAAGGACTTGCAGCTGAAATCTGCTTCCGACGACGTGAGACCGTATGAGGAGATGAGAAGGTCAGGCATTGCTGGTGGTGAAGATGTTGAGGCTTATCGACGGGATGAGGTCAAGGTATCTTCCATTTGTAATTTTCTTGAGAACCAGGGCACTTTTGTTGAGGATCTCATTAAAAAAAAGAGCTTGGAACTGAAGGTGTTAACCGACCACTGAAAGCTGTTGGTTTGGCAGCGGATAATATAAGTTTATTTCCTGCAAATCGAACTAGCTCTAAACGCTGCTGCTCAGAAGCCTCTCCCGCCTGTTCTTCCTCAACCGCTGTTACTACTTCTACGAAGAACTTCAACGATATTGTATAGGAATACAAGTATATGCGGAGGCAACATGATTGTCTCGTGGCGGCAACAGCGGTAGATCTATTCTCATATACCGAATTGAGGAAGAATATCGCATGCTAAAATTGGCTTACGAGACGGAAAAGGAGGTCAGAATAGCGATTAAGCGAATG
This sequence comes from Peronosclerospora sorghi, assembly GCA_026184515.1. Taxonomy (NCBI): domain Eukaryota; phylum Oomycota; class Peronosporomycetes; order Peronosporales; family Peronosporaceae; genus Peronosclerospora; species Peronosclerospora sorghi. The sequence goes on from CM047582.1 coordinate 3,895,901, forward strand.
ATTCCGGCAAGGAGACGAAGTTTCACGAGAAATGGAGGCCACTACTCGTTGTGGTGGTGGAGGCGGTGGAGGAGGTACTACTACAGTTGATAGAGGCGGGAGAGAACCGACGTTTTCTTTCGCTGGTAGCTGGGGAGCCTGCTGTAACGGGGTTACATTTAGTTACGTTGGTGTACGTAAATACACAACGGTTAAGGTCAAGTATTGACCAGTCCAAAAGGCTCGGACCTATTGGTTGTTTTAGCCAATTAGGGCGGGATCCCTTGGTGAAGACGTGGCAGCCTGCCACGTGTTGGTACACAGGTGGTGTACATTACATTTTCGGCTAGGTACGGATTAAGTAAGTTCTACCTAGTATTACATATAGTTTATATTAGTTTATTAAGTTAGGCTAACTACATATTAAAAAAATAAATCAGTTTACAATTTACACTATCCTGCTAGACGCACGACCCGGAACGGTCTCGCGTGCAGTGAGTGTTATAGCAAAGGGGAGCACCTCCCCTATCTACTACCTACTAGGGGAAGCCTTAATCTAAGGCGTTAGCGTACGCTAACATTAAACTAAGGGAATCTTGGCCCCGAGCGAGAGAGCAATCTCACACTAAGCCCTTAAATCAAGTTGTATCGGCTAAGTAGCGGCGTATCGCCGCTTAAGGAAAGTCTTCCTCTGTGCGCGAGCCGCACCGTGCGTTTACGCACCGGCTACATCTGGTAGCACTAGTAGTAAATCCAACACCTGTGTTGGTGGACGGCATCCTCTGCAAAGGATGGACCAGGACGATTGGGATCAGCTATCCCCCGTCCAACAAGAAGCCTTTAAGAGTCTGGTATCCATATTGGGTCAGGATGGCATGCGCCACTTAGTGGAGAAGGGTCTTGATACCGTGCGTGAGAGGGTGAACGCCCTCATCGCCTATGAGGCGAATTTTCGTGGAAGTTATCCTGCGTCTACGGGGGTGCGCCCTCCGTTCTCCTTTAAAATAAAGGAATTCACCGGTGAAAAGGGTGATAACATTTATTTGTGGCTTCGAGAGGTCAAAGCGGCCTTCGCCACAGCGAATGTGATCGCAGATCACTTGCAAGTGGGACTTGCATTAACCCATCTTACGGGAAGAGCCCGTACATGGGCGTTTACGTGTACGGATTCGGTCACGGACGTGTTCCGAACTGGGAAGTCCTTAAGCGAAAGCTTATGGACATGTACGCTACGCCTGATCTGGTTTTCCAGAATCAGCTTGCGTTTTTGAGGTTCCGTCAGCGCACTAGGGACTTGGAGACATACGTCCAAGAACTGAATACCCTGTTGGCAGGGATGTACGCGAAAGCGTATTCGGACGACATGTCCATTCCCGTGTTCATGGGAGGCCTGAAAGAAAGGACAGCACGTTCGGAGCTCTTCCGATGCCGACCCCAATCCCTGGAGGAGGTGTTTATGGTGAAGCGGATTCAAGAATTTCAGTCACTTTGTGTCAGCGGCGCGCCGATCAGCTTATCGGCAATCGGATTGGTGGAAATTAAGGAGGATTTTAAGCCTATCGTGTGCGAGAACTGTCAAGAACACAGATTTTGGTAAGTCACATGATATTGCGTGTACTTACATATTTCATGTTTGTACATATTGGGGACCGTAGGGAGATAGGATCGGTTAGTTATGTTTGGCCTTTTAACTCACAACAAGGAAGTCGTTAGCATCTTTGCTAAGTACATTGGTCGCCTCTGCACGCCGCGGAGTGTTTGGGAGCATAGGGTCGAGTATTCCCCTTTAGCTCGTTATATCCGGCCGGGACGCGTTACAGACGCTCTTGGCCCGCCGGAAGTCCCTCGACGGGAGTACGCATCCGTAGGCTTCGCAAGCCGAAGTCACACACGTTTGGAACGTGTAAGCAAGTTTTGGATTGTTACGTGGAGATATCGTTCGTGGAGTTTGTTACGTTCTCGTTGGATCTCCATATTGGAATATTGGTCTGATATTCTCGCATTGGTTGGGCTCTACGATCGGTTAAGCGATCTGCCATTTGGTGTATACTTACACTGAGTATAATTCGTCTGCCCGTACCCAGGGTGAAGAGTTCCGCCCAGGGTACACCACCCAGCACGGTCTCGCATTTTAGACCCGAATCAATTCACAGCGACGATCCACCAAGTGTGTAACCAGCCCATTCCATCGGGTACACAAGGTGAGATGGAGACGCAGAAATCGGACCAGGCTTCCTATGTTGATGATCGGTCGTCTGCTGGCAGCGGACGATCAGATCGGATCGTAGGCGAAGGTTCTCAGGGTACCCCCCCGTCAGTTGGAAAGCTGGGCACGATGGTGGTCAGGTTATAGACACTACGGTGTTCAATTTTGAACTTGACTCCACCACAATGGTGCGTGTGCCCGGATTCGAACCATGGAAATCACCGAGATGATATCTCGTCGAAAATTTATTACAATGAATTAAATGTGTAATCTTTCTGGAGAGGACATAAGGAACGGCTATCACATTATGTTCTCGTTGTCGATAAGAATGGCGATGTCCGATCTGGCCGGGTGGAGTACCAGATCCGGATTATTAAGTTTTTCCTCCCCATAGGGCTCCCACCGGAGCCGATCGGGACTATAGCAAGTCTTGCTATAGTTCCGGAAAGGATCAGGACTTTTGTCCTGATCCTATGCGTTTAAATGAACGTTTTGATGAAAAAAAAGATGAAAACGACTTGGAGGCTGATCGGAACGATCAGATCCACTCAGATCCACTTTCCCAGGGTTCCCAAGCAGAGGCTCGGAAGGCCACCCGATGAAGAAGACTTGGAAGAAAAGTCGCAGGTCGGGGATGGGGTTATCAAGGAAGAATACCTGACCAGTATGTATTACATCCATGAGTTAAAGCGATTTATTCGTGAAAACCAGGTCATGCAGATCTTAAGCCCCCAGATCCCCGATCGCCTTCTCGGAATCACCACCGAGCCGATCCAAAGCGATCGGCCGTTACTATTTGTGAAGAACCTTCTGGCGATGTTGGCTGAGGTCGGCATAAAAGTTCAAACCCTCTCCAACGTACATAAGCTGTTTGATCTGGACACTTGGAAGCTGGAGATGTCGATGTAGACCCTCCATGATCATTTGGTGCCGTTGGTGGGGGCGGTTCGCCGCCCAACTCCCACCGTGGCATTGAAGGTCGCTGAGGCCACGGCAGCACACGAGGATGTGTGCTCCGATTATAAATCGATGTGCCAGTCTACACCTGCCTCTAATAGCACATCGTAGTTGGAGGTCGGTGTTGAGCGGATGACCATCGGGGTGTATCATACCCCCATGGGAGCATAAAAAGGACGTGCGGCGGCATGGGGCTGCATGCAGGTCGGGTCCCCAGGAGCCCCCACAGGTTTCAGTACCTCCAAAAGAGTATGCCAACACGCTGCCCATGACCCAAGCTAACGTCCAAGCCATGTTTGAGGCAATGATGGAGCGTTTCATGGGAGACCGATTCCGATCGCCTCCGCTCCCGCATTCCTATGACCGATCTGCCCGGAAAAATGTCAATACTTGCCGGGATGTTGATATGGAGTCAGTGACATCAACGGATAAGGCTACCCGAGGTGGCAGACCAGTTGGCAGAGGAAGACGCAAGCCGCAGCCAGCACGACCGCGCCGATCAAGCAAAAACAGCGATTTCGACATGGAGTAGATCGGCGATCCGAATGACCAATATGGGTCAGACGGTGCAGGTATGGGCAGAACGCGCAGGGCTAACCTAGCCTCTACGACCGCCTTTGATTTTGGATCTACTGCGATCCCACGCATTTGCATGGCTGCGACCACTGATCACAAGGATTTCACTGGCAAGAACGCCGACGAGGAGCAAGCCAGATTGTGGTTTGGTCGGGTCAAGTCTGCTTTTTCTTGCGGGATCAGACACCAAAAAAGGAACGGTGTTTGATCTTCAGAGATCTGCTGAAAGGACCGTCTGCGAACTGGATCCAACAGTTGAGTTGGGATGTCCGATCTGACTGGGATCGGCTATGTTCAGAATTTGAGGGGCAGTACTGCAACTCGGATTCTCTACCGCCCGCAAATACCATCGTATGCAGAAGCGGGGAGACGAGACGCCGATTGAGTACTTGCACCGTTTGAACGTGGCTGCAATTCGCGCCGGAATAGTGATAAAGGAAGGCAACCCGCCGACCGGTGCCGCTATGGAGCACGTGGGTCACTATATCAGTACCCTTGATGACCAAGAGCTGGCGGATCAGCTCATCTGCGGCGCATCAAAGATGTGGGGGAAGTGGAGCAGACGTTGCGGACGTTGCAACACTCACGCAGCATGAGGGCGAAGGTCGCCGTTGGATCGGGTCGCTACAGATCTAAGACCCAGACCGATCCGGTGAAGAGGCCCCTGACCAGATCGGCTTGTGCTGTTAAGGCGATCGCTACTGAAGACAGCACTGGATCGGAAGAAAAAAGTAGCGTCCAGTCCAGTCGGGAGTCGGACGAGGAACAATATCGCCACATCTTCGTCACGGAACCTTCCCCATGAACCAGATCGACGCCTAACCAGGCAGATCGGAAGGGCAGGCGTAGGAACAAGTCCGATCCGGACGGACCTCGCAAGAAGTGTTCTTACTGCGGGTCAAGCAAGCACGATGGTGGGGACTGCTGGAAGAAGCTGATATGCAAGAAGTGCGAAAGACGCGGCCACCCCACCGATCACTGCCTCTTCGTGTGCAAGTCATGTGGAGAGATCCAAGAGGCCGGCCATTGCAAGATCGAAGAGTTCTTCAAGTGGTATGTGCCAGGTAAGCACGCGGGGATGCTTCCACCGGACGTGGAGAAGATGTTAAACTAGAACTCTCGACAGGTTGGAATCTGGATCGAGCCGAGCGATATACGTTTGGAATCTATGCATATGTCGGCAAGGAGAATAAAACCGACAATACATGTTCTATTCTCAATTGCGTCGATCAGGATCATCCGGTTTACAATCTCACGACCGATGAATATTCCCGATCAAAGGTGGTCATGCAGTCGGATCTGCTGCCTGTAAATCTCGCGGATACTGGAAGTATCATACGCCCGACAAATGGTTCAAGCAGGCGAAAGCCTGTGGTAAGATAAACAACCAGAAGGCAACGATGTTGTTTGACTCTGGGTCCTAAGTCTCAATTATCGACTCCGCCTTTGCTCGTAAGGTCGGATGTCGTATAGACGACACCCAGAGACAAGAATGCGTCGGAATCGGTGAAAGTTCTTACATGACCGAAGGAAGGACGCGCGTGAAGATCACCCTATCGGGTTCGTTGGTCTACTTCTTCAGAGCTTGTGTTGGCAAGCTGGCCGGTCAGGATTCCCTGTTAGGCATGGATTTATGGTGCCGGCAGGTATTCGCCTTGATCTGTCTCATGGAGTGCTTATACTCCCGGATGAGGTCCAGATCCAGTTAGCTGGTCGGCGGCCCCTATACGGATCGCACACCGATCTGGTCAGGTGGTACCAAGATGTCACCATTCCAGTCGACCAATCCGCTGATACCCCGGTCGACAAAGGTTTTCGATCAAGGAAGTTATGGGTGACCAGGGGCGATCGGTGGGTGTCGACCTTTGTGAAGAGCGCCGGCCGATATGATTTTGTTCGAGTCGCTAATATCGGTGACAAGCCGCTTACACTCGACAACAATACTATTGTTGGCATGTGGCTGGCGGAAGGGAAAGTTCCAAGAAAGATGGGGTTCGTCTTGATCGTCTCGAGACGGTATGTTGAGTGGCAGAACTTGGCATACCAAGCGACCACCGATCTGATCAGCGATGATGGATCGGCGGAAGAAGATACCTCACATATGGTGGAACTACCCAGCTATGTAACCCCAAAGAAGATGTTAGTTCGAAGAAAGGCACCGCAGTCGACGGACACGGTGGACCATCAAGCAGATGAGCCAAGGTTCGTCAACGTGGTGGCGTCACAAGAACAGGCGACAGCGGAGCCGGGAATAGAAAAAGGAGAACATGGCATTGCTGGGGCGGGCCACGATGGCGCGCCTAAGCAGGTCGATATCGTTGAAAGTCAGCCCGCCGATCGGGAACAGCAGTGTTCAACCGATCAGGACGGTTTGGGTGACATTGCCCCGGAAGACGACCAAGTTTGTATCCATGAGGGCGGGGATCAATATATTCAGGAGCTGGAGAGCCAGATGGCAGTCCTCCCTGAAGTGTATGCTGATCCGCCCGAAGTCACCTTGGACAATCTGCAAGTGGGTGATCGGGATGTCAACAGTCCCGATCAGATCGATCAGCTAAAGAAGATCATATGGAAAAAGAAACATCTACTGATCGGGAAAGGCAACGCCTTGCCCCCTGCTGCTCGCGGAGTGATCTGTGACATCCACGTGGGTGATGCCAAGCCAATTGCCCAGCGATGCCGACGTGTGGCACCACAGTACCGCGAAAAATTTTCCGATATTATTAAAGGACTGTTGGCTAACAAGATCATTAAGCCGTCGACCTCGCCGTGGGCATCACCGATCGTGATTTTGATCAAGAAGAACGGCGTCGACATCAGGTTGTGTATCGATTATCGGCTGGTAAATCGGTTGACCAAGCTTATGGTGTACCCGATGCCGCTGATCAGCGATCTGCTAGAAGATATTGACAAGACCCTATGGTATTGCTCAATGGATATGGCAAGTGGATTTTGGGTGGTTTCGATGACCGATCGGTTTCGCGAGATCTCCGTTTTTGTTACGCCGTTCGGTCTGTTCGAGTGGAACCGTATGCCGTTCGGTTTGAAGAACGCGCCCCATATCTACCAGAGGCTGATCGACAACGCATTGTATGGACACTTCAAGATCAGTAACGATCGGGACCCCACCGAAAACCATGATGTATTTACAGAGGGTGAACCCGATGGGGAAAGGAGACCGTCCGTTCTGGGGAGGCTATCGTATATCGACGACATTCTGATCCCTGCTTCTTCATGGAGCGATATGTGCGAGAAGTTCAAACGGTTGTTGGAGACATGCGATCGCTGGAACCTGTCGATCATTGCTGTGAAGAGTTTTTGGGGCATGTCCAAGGTCGCCTATTTGGGTCATATGGTGTCGATCAGTGGGTTGGAGGCCAATCCCAAGTATCCGGAGTCACCGATCAACCTCCCGTTTCCCAGATCACTGAAGGCAATGCAGTACTTCTTAGGGAGCTTAAATTACTACAGCCGTTTCATTGAAGACTTCGTGTTTTACGCGGCCGTGCCGTACGAGCTCCGGGAATTCGACTAACATATGTTGCGCGAAGGAGATCGGGCAACTTTACGGGAGGGCTGCGACTCTGATCAGCCCGCAGATGTTCCACAGGAGGAGGCAGAGGATCACATGAAGCGTGCAAAGGTTGCTTTCGGTATGCTGAAGGCCAAGATGGCGACGGCACCGATTCTCAGACACTTCGATCCGGAAAAAATGCCGATCGTCATTGTGTACGCTAGTAGGTGGGCCATTTATGCCACTATAGGTCAAGAACATGATGGTGTGTACCATCAGGTCACTTTTACGAGCCGGACGTTGAAGCCGAACCAAGTTAACTAGGGGATCGTCGAAAAGTAAGTTCTGGCTTTACTACGGATTTTAGATGTGTGCTACAACCTACTGGTCGGCCGATCTGTAAAGGTTCTTTCGATAAATTCGAAATTGGCCTGGATGTTATCAGCCAATGGGATGGACGGTCGGATCGGCAGATGGTCAGAGATCTTGTCACAGTGGTTCCTCGAGGTCGTCAAGTGCACCAAGGGAGAGGAGGAGATATTGGGCACATTGGCTGCCAGTATCACCCCTCGGTCTGAAGTGGATGAAGCTCTGATGGCGATTGCCCCAAGGAAGCAACCTTGACAGTCAATCTCGCTGTCGCCACCGATCGTCGATCGGGATGAGGAACTCCTGGTCCTGAGTTTCGACGGATCCGCTAACGTGAAGAAGAAGGTCGGCTCCTATAGTGCCATATTGTGGAAGTTACCACAGTGGTCTATAGTTGCAGCCGCCGCTGATTTCACACCTGACATAACGGTCAACGAGGCGGAATATCGGGGACTCCTTCTATGTCTTGATCTGCTGTCATCACAAAATAAAGGGCGGATCATTATATGTGGTGACTCCAACCTAGTGATAAGGCAGATCACCGGGGAGATCGACTGTAAGGCGCCACGGCTGAAGTTGCTGAATGATCGGGTGATGAAGGCACTGAAAGACTATCCCAATCACGAGCTATTTACGTGAAACGGGATTGAAACAGAAGCGCCGATCACCTCGTGACCCAAGCTATGCGGGACCAGATCGGGGCGACGATCACCGAGGAGGCCGTTCTACATGAACTTATGAACATAAAAGGCTCCCGGAGTTGATCAAGCCCAAGTACAGCCCTGATCAGGTGCATGTGATTGCGGTGACTAGATCGCGAACTCGGAAGTCTCTCCGATCGTTCCCAAAGGAAAGGCTGAGTGAGTACGTTGTACAACAGCTAAGGGCGGAACGGATCCTCAAGGCGCAGGACGAAGAAGAGTGGATCGTCAACTTGAAGGCCTATATGCGCGGTGAACTGTCCTAGTTAACAAATGATCAGGAGAAAGAGTGTACCAAGATCGCGGACAGTTACGATGTGGACGACAATGGATTTCTGTATTACTGCCGTGACATTGATCAAGACAGTGCCGATCGAGATCGACTAGCGAAACTGGTGATCCCTGAGTGCCTACAGCCGGATGTCCTTCATAACTACCATGTGAGTCTAGAAGGGGGACATAAAGGCATAGGCAGGACATACCGCAAGATCAGGGCCCACTTTAACTGGAGAGGACTTTTTCGGAGCGTGCAGAAATATGTGGGCTGTTTCACAGATTGCGATACCGGAAAGGGCAGACCGATAATCAAGGGCCGATCACCCGGAAATATCGAGGCTACTTACCCTTTTCAGGTGATAGCAATGGATCACATACCGTCTCTGCCCAGATAGACACGCGGCAACACTGAACTGCTGATCTGGATCGACCTTTTCACTGGTCTGGTGATCGCAAAGGCTAGTTCATCCCGATCTGCGGATCAGATCGCCCAGAGTTACGAGGAATGCGTGTTCAGAAGGTTCGGCGCCAGCGAAGTTATTAGACACGATCGGGAACCCGGTTTTATGGCTGAGGTGTTCCGATCGTTCAATAACATGCTAGGCCAGAAGCAGAGCGCGACGATGGCATATCGTCCGCAACCGAACGGATCGGCTGAACGCATGGTGCAGACCATAACAAGGGCGATCAAGATGTATGTGGCCGACCCAGACCAACGCGACTGGGACGAGTACGCAGAAAGACTGGTATTCGCACTCAACGCTTCAATCGATCGGGTCCGAGGAGAAACGCCTTTCTATCTGGCGTATGGATCGGACCCTCGATCGACACTCGAAGCGGCGATACCGATCGGCTGCACTCGGACCCGCGATCGCGATGCTCGCCGTTGGCGCATGCAGGTCCAGAAGCATTACCAGCATGCAAAAGAAGTCGTCAACGAAAAGTTGGATCAGGCCACACAAGACCGGGCAGACCGGAACAACGACCAGGTCCGACCCCAGGGTATTAAACCAAGGGCGAGGGTATGGCTATACCTCGACCGAGTCAAGGAGGGATATGCGAAGAAGTTGTCTCACATTTGGCACGGTCCTTTCCGTGTTGCAGAGCTGACCGGTGAGCATGCTGCCCGTCTGATCACGACCGGCACGGTTATAAAGTTTTTCCGATCGTGTATGTGTCCAAACTGAAGCTGGTCCGAGAATTCCCTGATCGGCCTAGAATGCCCTGTCTGGCAGACGAAGCGGAGAGAATCGATTTTGACGAAGCTCTGCTGCCGGAAGACAGTTGGGAAGGGCCATCGGAATAGGACTAATTCGAGGTGGAAAAGGTGCTAGATGTCCGATCGGTCAAAAAGACGCGTTTTGGTCGCACCCACCGAGAGTATCTGGTCCACTGGAAGGATCATGACGTAGCAACTTGGATCGACAAACTCGATATAAATTGTGGAGCACTGCTATGAGAGTTCGAGCGAGAACGAGTCAGTCGGAATCGCTTCGCAGTGATGCAGACTCATGAAGATGAAGATCAAGACACGCAGTAGCACCGATCAGTATATCTATCGGTGTGAATATGTGTAAGGTCTGAATTATTGTGAATTAGTGTGATGAACTGTGATGAACTGGAGTAGTGGAGTGACGAACGTGGTGATAATTTTCGCGATGTGGATGGAAACTGTGTGTGATAACGTGTTGGTGCAAGTTTGTAGAAAGTGATGAAATTTGATCAAGTGATCAGGTGATCAGGAATTTGTAAAGAAAGATGACATATATTATGGATTATCTGGTCAGCTAACTGCCGCGTCAAGATTCGCAATCACCCCACAGACGACCGATAGTCAACGCCGGATGGTCTTCGATCTGGTTCTGGTGCTAATTGCGCCAGGGCTACTTCCGATCGATCTGGATCAATGCGTCTTTCAGGTCTGCGTTCGGCTCGTTACAATGGAGACCGGGATACCAGATGACGTCCTCAGTCAACGCCCCGGGGCTCTCAACGCGACACTTGGCCATATGAAAAACACCAGATACAGAAAGATGTCGATATCGCACTCGCGGGACAGCATCTCTTCCAGAATAAACTGGCATAGAGCCAGCCAGGCCTCGCCCGCCCGACTCCGGCGCTGTTTCTGACGCTTCTGAAACAGGATCATGTCTTGGTCACGTAACTTCCGACCCGCGGGAAGGATGATATAATGAGTAGACTCCCAGATATGGCAGTGGGATGTATTAAAGGCCCAAAGTCGTACCAGAAGCGAATCGATCCAAGTAGTCGACGTGAATATGGAGTCCAACTTGGCGCTGATTAATGTGGTGGAGTCAAGTTCAAAATCGAACACGGTTGTGTCGAGAACCTGACCACCATCGTGCCCAGCCTTCCAACTTACGGGGGGGGTACCCCGCGGACCTTCGCTTGCGATCCGATCTGATCGTCCGCTTCTGGTATACGACCGATCATCAACAGAAGACGCCTGGTCCGATTCATCTTGCGTTGCCATCTCACCTTGTGTACCCGATGGAATGGGCTAGTTACACACTCGGTGGATCGGGATCGCAGATTGATCTGATTCTGTCTTGAATATCGGAGACCGTGCTGGGTAGGTGTAGCTAGGGTGGAACTCTTCACCCCGGGTACGAGCAGACCAGAAACACTTCCAATAGATAAATTCCAATGGGTCGATCGTCCAATCGATCTAGACCCAACCAATACGAGATAATAGAGGGTAGACCACTCAACCGGTCTAGCCCCTGACCAATATGAGAGAAGACCAAAGCCGGTCTAAGTTCCAACCAATGTTATAGTAAACCAATATGTCCACGTGAAGATCCAATATGCTCGTGAATTCCACAAACGATATCTCCACGTAAAGACAAATCCACTTGTTAGTACGTTACAAACGTACGTGACTTAAACTTGAGGAAGTCGACCAATGCGTGCTCCCGTCGAGGGACTACGGCTGGCCAAATGCGCGTGTGGCGCGTCCAGACCGGGTATAATGAGCTAGAGGGGATTACTCGACCCTCTGCTCCCAAACACTCCGCGGTGGGGAGGCGACTGATGCACATAGAAAAAGTTTAAACGACCTCCTGTTGAGGTGTTAGCCCGAAGTCAAAACCAAAAGATTCCAAACGACTTCTTCTATTTTAGGCAAATCCACAACTCTAACCAATACTACCTCCCTACGGTCCCAATATGTACCCACATGAAAATATGTAAAATACCCAATGTCAGGTGACTCACCAAAACTTGCGTTCTTGACACTCCTTGAATCTGATAGGCTAAAAAGCCCCCCTTGTTTAGACCAATCCGAAATTCGACCAGCTGCCTTGACCAAAAGTGACCGAATTTGTGGTACACTTCACCACAGACGCCCCTGAGTCCGACCGTGTCGCACAACGATAACGGTCTGACCTCACCCATCACTTGACCAACTGGACCTTGGTCGCTCACACTTCTTCACCATGGACCAGCCATCTTCGCCACCTGCGCCAGGTACTTCCTTTACTGCACTCGATCCTCTTATGCTTCCTCTTGAAGCTTGTTCTTGTAGAAACTCTATGTGCCGAGTCGCCCCACATTGCTTCACCTGTTCGGTCGGCCCGGTCTGACAGCCCACATAATTCTCCTGCACCTCAAACATCGGATGGGTGTCAGACTGGAGCCGAATCCGCCGGCAGCAGTTGGACGATCAATTGGACAAGACTTCGCTGCGCATTCAAGGCGACGATCTTGAGCGACACCTTACTGAGCTCCAAGTTTTGGTCCAATACCAGACCGGGAAGGTCCAGTCTTTTCAGGACCGGTCGGACGCTTGGGCGCAGGAACCGGGTCGTTGTCGGGTGGCGCTAGACCAGTGCCACCAGCGCTTGACGGACCTGCTGTATCCGCGTTCGGCTGCTGCCTCCATCGTAGACCGATCTGCGTCGGCCGCCCTGGTCGACTTGCACCAGGACCAAGACCGGCGCCATCCATTGGCCAAAATTCCACAGTCCAATAGTTTACAAAATTCCAAGAAGCGCGCAAGCGCGCCGGGTGGCTCGAGGGCGCGGGGCATAGAGCGCGACCCCGAACTAGGGGGGAAGCGTGCGGTGCCCCATAAGCGATCCAAGACGCAGGCGCTTCTCGTGAACCCAAGATTGGACGTGAGTGATGTCTGCAACCCTGCCAAAACTCAATCGCCCTCGCGCCCTCGTGCCGTCCGTACCGAGTACACAGGGATCTCGTCCGGGGAGGACTCCAGTGAAGAGTCCGGCGACTCAGAGTTCATGATCGCCCTCCCGTCCAAGTCGCAGACGTGTCGGCGTAAAAGTTCCGTCCAAGCGGCATCGTCATCGGGGTCGGAGCAGAAGACCAGTCTGACAGGTGACAGCACGCCAGCATATGGGTCAGCGAAATCGGCGCCTTCGTTCCTGCCTGGCATGTCTGGACTGCAACGGCACGCCCGGCTAAAAGATATGGCAATTAGAGATCGCCCACTTCCGCCGCGGACCTCGGACGTCACCTTGCCCTGATCTTCGGGGCAGTTCGGTAGCTTGCACCGGTCCGCCCTGACCAAGCAAATCCTGGTCCGGTCCGCATCAATACCGAGATCGGCGCCATTCCAAGAGGCGCGCGGGCGCGTCGAGTGGATCAAGGGCGCGGGGCGTAGCGCGCGACTCCGAACACGAGGAGAAGCAAGCGCCGACCCACAAGAAAGCCAAGACGCAGGCGCTCCTCATGAGCCAAAAATCGGATGCAAGTGATGCGTTTAACATCGCCAAATCCCATGCGCCCTCACGCCCCCGCGGGAGCATTCAGCTGGTACGATTTCCCAGCAAAATTCGGGTGGAAATTCCCGCCATTTATTGGCTGAAATTCCGCCCCCCAAAATTCACGCACGCAATGAGAAGAGCAAGGGCGCATCAGGATGCGCGAGGTCGCGGGCCCTTGCGCGCGACCTAGAGCACGAGAAGAAACCGGAAATGGTGTAATCACTAGCCAAGATACGGGCGCAACTCCCAAGTGCAGTGAAGGATGCAGTTACGGAGAGGAAGGACTCCAAAAATCGCGCTCCCTCGACCCGTTTTGCCGCCCAACCGGGCTCGGGTGGATTATCGTGTCGCTCATTGGATAACAATCCGCCCCACGGAATTTACAAACAAAATCGGAAGCGCGAAGACGCGTAGAGTGGAGCGATGGCGCGGGCTCTAGCGTGTGACCTGGAGCGCCAAAAGAAGCTCAAAGCGGTGCAAACGCAAGCTAAGACGCGGGAGCAACTTCCAAAGCGGCGGGGGATCCAGTTGTGAAGAGAAAGGCTTCGAAAAATCGCGCGCCCTCGACCCGTCAAACCGTTCGGTCCAAGTCCAAGTGGTCTCGCCTGGGGCGGCTTCGGAGGGTGGATCGGTGATTTCAGATGATCTCCTTCCCGCTTTATATCAATCCCGATCCACCCAGCATCGTCGATCCGCTGTCGCAGTTGAAGAGCAGACGTCAGAAGAAGACCAAGTGGCGCACTCGGAGGGTGACATCGATAAAGGGTCGTCGAAACTGGCTGTCGACACTCCCAAACCAACTTTTCTGACCGGGAATTCTGTTCGATATCGTCATGCTTTGTCGTGGGACTCTTCCTCCTTCTGGTCTGGCCACTGCCGACCCTCTAAGGACCCGATCTGGTCTGGCCACTGCCAAGGCGTCGCGTTGAGAAGACCAGGTTGTTAGCCGATGACGGCATATAGTACTCCGGTCTTAATTGCGCTTAGCCGGTCGCGGACCTCAAGGATGCTTTGGTCAAGCTTGACCAGAAGGAACCCTGGCACAACCAATTTCATGACCAAGTTGCAGGCCATCCGGCGCTGACCATCGGCCGCCTGTGGGGTGATAGCGAATAAAGTCCCAGGTAGTCGACCAGATAGCTCGTAATACATGTCATCATTTCTTTTTCACATATCAGATCATCAAATCACTTGAACTAATTTCACCACTTTTTCAGAGTTGCACCAAACACGTTATCATAAACCGTTCCACCCACATCGCGAAAAATAATCATCACGTTCGTCACTCCACTACTCCAATTCGTCACAGTTCATCACATTTTCACAACAACGTCGGACCTTCCACATGTTTACACCGGTCGGACGGACCGATGCTATTGCGTGTCTTGGTCTTCATGAGTCTGCATCACTGCGAAGCGATTCCTACTGACTCGTTCTTGCTCGAATTCTCGTAGCAGTGCTCCACAATTCAGGTCGAGCTCGTCGATCCAAGTTCGTTCGTCATGGTCCTTCCAGCGGACCAGATATTCTAGGTGGGTCGGCCAAACCGGGTCTTCTTCACTGATCGGAAATCTAGGACCTTTTCCACCTCGAATTCTTACCCTTCCAATGGCCTCTCCCAACTGTCCTCCGGCATCAGAGCTTCATAAAAATCAAATCTCTCTGCTTCGCTCACCAGACATGGCATTTTAGGCCGATCAGGGAATTCTCGGACCAGCTTCAACTTGGACACATGCACGATTGAAAAGACCTTATAATCCGTGCCGGTCGTGATCAGACGGGCATCATGCTCACCGGTCAGATCTGCAACACGGAAAGGACCGTGCCACATGTGAGACAATTTCTTCGCATATCCCTCCTTGACTCGGTCGAGGTATAGTCATACCCTCGCCCCTGGTTTAATACCGTGGGGTCGTACCTGGTCGTTGTTCCGGTCTGCCCGGTCTTGTGTGGCCTGATCCAACTTTTCGTTGACGACTTCTTTTGCATGCTGGTAATGCTTCTGGACCTGCATGCGCCAACGGCGAGCATCGCGATCGCGGGTCCGAGTGCAGCCGATCGGTATCGCCGCTTCGAGTGTCAATCGAGGGTCCCATCCATACGCCAGATAGAAAGGCGTTTCTCCTCGGACCCGATCGGTTGAAGCGTTGAGTGCGAATAACAGTCTTTCTGCGTACTCGTCCCAGTCGCGTTGGTCTGGGTCGGCCACATACATCTTGATCGCCCTTGTTATGGTCTGAACCATGCGTTCCGCCGATTCCGGTCTGCCTGGTCAGGCTTCGACCTGGTCCTTGGGGAAGGTCCCGCAAAGCAGACGTGACGATACTTGTCTTCATCCGATGACTCCTGGATGGATTGACTGCCACTTTCTCCTTCCGAACCGTGCTGTTCTCAGTCACGATCGCCTTGACTGCCAGGGTCGGTCTGGTCCAGGGTCTCTTGACCGGATCGGTATGGGTCTGGGTCTTGGATCGATAGCGACCTGATACACCAGCGCTCTTCGCTCTCATGCTACGCGACTGCTGTAGCGTCCGCAGAGTCTGTTCACATTCACCCGCATCCTTAAGACGCAGCAGAGTAATCTGGTCCGCCAGTTCTTGATCGTCAAGGGTACTAATGTAGTGACCCACATGTTCCAAGGCGGCACCATTCGGCGGGTTGTTCTCCTTAATTGTTATGCCGGCGCGAAGTGCATCCACGTTCAACCGATGCAAATACTCGATCGGTGTCTCGTCGCCCCGCTTCTGCATATGGTGATACTTGCGGGCATACGAAAATCCAGAGTTGCAGTATTTCCCTTCAAACTCTGCACATAGCAGGTCCCAGTCAGACCGGACATCCCGACTCAACTGTTGGATCCAGTTGGCAGCCGGTCCTTTTAACAGGTACCGGAAGATCAAACATTTTTCACTTTTCGGGGTCTGGTCCCGGAAGAGCGCAGACTTGACCCGACCGAACCAAGACCGGGCCTGGTCTTCATCAGCATCCTTGCCGGTGAAGTCCTTGAGGTCGGTCGTCGTAGCCATACGTATGCGCGTAATCGCGGCAGATCCAAAGTCGTAAGCAGTCGTGGAGGCTAGGTTAGCCTTGCGCGCCTTGCTAGCGCCTGTAACGATTGTCAAGATATCAAAAAAATTAATAATAAAATCCTACTTTTTGGAATAGTTTTAGGAATTTTGATGATGTTCATCTGCTGCGAATGCTAGAGTTCCAAAACCAGTTACACCTTACACAAAGTTTATGACATACTCAGATGTAACCATGTGTACAAAATCATTTGTCACTAATCTATGCCTTGAATGCTCAGTGGTCGTCAAGACCGCCGACCGACTCCATGTCACAATCACTTGTATTATTTGGTCTACGCGGTCTGGCCGGTTGCGGCTTGCGCTTCCCTTTGCCGACATGCTTATCACTTCGAGTAGGCTTATCCATAGATGTTACCGATTACATATCCACATCCCGACAAACATTGACACTTTGACGGGTAGACCGGTCTTGGACATGTGGGCACATAGGTGGTCTAACCCGTTCTTCCATGAAACGTTCCATCATCGCTCAAACATGGCTTGGACGTTAGCTGGAGTCATGGGCAACGTGTTGATACCCTCCTTTTGCGGAACTGAGTCCTGTGGGGGCTGCTGGAGCCCCGACTAGCAAGCAGCCCTTTGCTGCCGCATGTACCTTTTTTGTTCAGGATGGGCATGGTCCACCCCCATGGTCATCCGCTCGACACCGGTCTCCAACTCTGATGAGCTGTTAGACGCCGGTGAAGACTGATAAACCGATTCGTCATCAGAACCAATGTCGACAAGTGCAGTGAAGGCTTCAGCGACCTTCACTGCTGCAGTGGGAGTTGGGCGGCGAACCGCCCCCACCAGTGGGACCAAATGGTCGTGGAAGGTCGATATCGAAGATTTCAGCCTCCAAGTCTCAATTCAAATAGTTTTTGGACATCGGCGAGGTTCTTCATTTTAATGCCAACCTCCGCCAACATCGCCACCAAGTTCTTCACCAGCAGTAATGGGCGATCACTCTGGATTGTCTCGGTAGTGGGACCGAGAAGACGATCGGGGATCTGGAGGTTCAACACCCGAAAGACCACGTCATAGCGAACGAACTTGTTCAGCTCAAAAACATAATACATCTTGTTCAGGTTTTCTTCAGTGATGCCTCCATCTCCGACCTGCGACTTCTCTTCGAAGTCGTCTTCGTCGGCCGGCATTCCCAACCCTTTCTTGGGAATCTTGGGGACCTTGGGGACCTTGGGGAGGTTGGTCTGATAGTTCTGATCAGCCTCCAAGTATTTTTCGCTTTCAATTTTTCATCAACTTTTTTATGCATATACATAGGATCAGGACCAAGGTCCTGATCCTTTCCGGGACTATAGCAGGACTTGCTATAGTCCCGATCGGCTCCGGTGGGAGCCTTTTGGGGAGAAAAAAATATTAATCCCGATCTGGTCCTCCACCAGGCCAGACCGGACATCGCCATCTTTATCGAGAACGAAGACGTAAGGTGATAGCTTTTTCTTACGCCCTCTCCAGAACGATTCCAAATTCAAATCTTCAAATTCAATCTTTGATGACACCTCGCGGTGATATCCCTGGTTCGAATCCGGGCACGCGCACCATTGTGGTGGAGTCAAGTTCAAAATCGAACACGGTTGTGTCGAGAACCTGACCGCCATCGTGCCCAGCCTTCCAACTTACGGGGGGGGGGTACCCCGCGGACCTTCGCTTGCGATCCGATCTGATCGTCCGCTGCTGGAAGACGACCGATCATCAACAGAAGACGCCTGGTCCGATTCATCTTGCGTTGCCATCTCACCTTGTGTACCCGATGGAATGGGCTAGTTACACACTCGGTGGATCGGGATCGCAGATTGATCTGATTCTGTCTTGAATATCGGAGACCGTGCTGGGTAGGTGTAGCTAGGGTGGAACTCTTCACCCCGGGTACGAGCAGACCAGAAACACTTCCAATAGATAAATTCCAATGGGTCGATCGTCCAATCGATCTAGACCCAACCAATACGAGATAATAGAGGGTAGACCACTCAACCGGTCTAGCCCTGACCAATATGAGAGAAGACCAAAGCCGGTCTAAGCTCCAACCAATGTTATAGTAAACCAATATGTCCACGTGAAGATCCAATATGCTCGTGAATTCCACAAACGATATCTCCACGTAAAGACAAATCCACTTGTTAGTACGTTACAAACGTACGTGACTTAAACTTGAGGAAGTCGACCAATGCGTGCTCCCGTCGAGGGACTTCCGGCTGTCCAAATGCGCGTGTGGCGCGTCCAGACCGGGTATAATGAGCTAGAGGGGATTACTCGACCCTCTGCTCCCAAACACTCCGCGGTGGGGAGGCGAATGATGCACATAGCAAAGGTTTAAACGACCTCCTGTTGAGGTGTTAGCCCGAAGTCAAAACCAAAAGATTCCAAACGACTTCTTCTATTTTAGGCAAATCCACAACTCTAACCAATACTACCTCCCTACGGTCCCAATATGTACCCACATGAAAATATGTAAAATACCCAATGTCAGGTGGCTCACCAAAACTTGCGTTCTTGACACTCCTTGAATCTGATAGGCTAAAAAGCCCCCTTGTTTTTTTAGACCAATCCGAAATTCGACCAGCTGCCTTGACCAAAAGTGACCGAATTTGTGGTACACTTCACCACAGCAACACTTCCCATGGTCGATCTGCATACAGACGGGCGATTTGCGGTCCTGTGACTAGATCCGACCGCCACTCAGAAGGTTCAGGGGTTTTCAAAGCTGGAGCGAAGAGCCAGAAATCTTGTCGGGACATTGACCGGGCTAGATCTTGCTTGGTCAGGGTTGATCGGTGCAAGCTACCGATCTGCCCCGGTGACCATGGCAAAGTGGCATCTGAAGTCAGCGATGGAAAAGGTCGATCTCCGATCGACACCCCTTTCAATCGGGCGTGATGGCGCAGGCCAGATGTGCCGGGATGGGAGGAAAGCGCCGATCCGGTCAACGCACGCGTTCGTGCAACACCATCACCCTGGGAGCTGATCACCTTATCATCCCCCGATGCAGGCTTCGCTGGAACAGGACCTCGGCGTTGATCGAATCGAGACTTGGACAAAGCAGTGAGAAAGAACTCAGAATCTCCCGATTAGATCCCCGAGTCCTCTCCGGAGAAGATCTACATATGTTTGGTGTGAGCAGAGCGGGGGCGTAAGGGCGCATGCGATTTGGCGGTGATGGATATGTCACCTGCGTCCGATCTTGGCCTTGGAAGATGCGCCAGCGTCTTGGCTTTCTTTTTAGGCACCGCTTGCTTCTACTCGAGTTCAGAGTCGCGCGCTACGCCCCGCGCCCTTGAGCCCTTCGACGCGTCCTTACGCATGTGGAAACTGTTGCAATTTTGGAGTGTTTACTTTTATCCAATGAGTGGCGTCGTTTCCGATATTGGTGCAGATCGACAGAGCGGCCGATGCAGATCGGTCAACGCTAGATTCTGAAGCCGGACGACGGTACAACAAGTCTGTCAACTATTGGTGGCACCGATCTACGGCCACCCAACGACGGTTTGACTCTGGGTCCAGGCGTCCGATCGGCTCTAGAAGGACTCGACCTTCCCGATCTGATCCCTGACCACGACCTGCAACTCGCCGATCTGCCTCTCCATGTCACCATGTTGGGTGCGGAGTAAAGTCCCATCGGACTGATCCTCCAACCTCTGCCGGTTGACCAGCGCGAGCTGTTCGCGGAGGTGTGACCTGTAGGCCTCCAAACGAGATAGATCATGCCGTGCGCCGATCAGCCCGTCCAAGATTGGTCGGAGCTGATCGCAGTGGTCATGCGACTGACGATCAGCCGCGAGTAAAGCGTCAAACGCTTTGGCGATGTCAGTGGGCAGCCGATATGCACGCGAAGGAAGGTTAGAGCAGATCCAAGACGAAAAACAGACCGATAGGCTTACCTCGCGCTGTTTGTTTGGCGATCTGGGCCTGTAGATGCGCGTTTTTGGCGATCACCTCCTGCAACTTCGTGTAAATGGGGATCAAAGTATCCACCTCGTTCCGCAGCTACAAGAGTGATGAATTCTTGACGTCCAACTGCGACTGAAGCTCCCGGACTGTTTTCCGGAGCTGATCGACCCCGATCTGATGCCCATCCGGTGTGTCGGACTCTGGAGTGTTGCGAGGGCTGTCAGATCGGGCCGATCCGGGAGGCGAATTGACATGGGGATATGGGGAACACAGAGCACCTGCAGCAACGAACGTCAAGAGAGGTTACAAGATGATCAGGTGCACAAGGACAAATACCTGGCGAAGGCGGATTCGAAGATCTGTCCATCGGTGAAGTCCGCTACTGCGAAGATCTGGGATGTGGTGAGATTGGGTCGCTACCGTTGCGCGGTTACGACCAGACTCAGGGGCGGCTATGGTGAAGCGGATTCAAGAATTTCAGTCACTTTGTGTCAGCGGCACGCCGATCAGCTTATCGGCAATCGGATTGGTGGAAATCTAGGAGGCTTTTAAGCCTATCGTGTGTGAGAAGTGTCAAGAACACAGATTTTGGTAAGTCACATGATATTGCGTGTATTTACATTTTTCATGTTTGTACATAGTGGGGACCGTAGGGAGATAGGATTGTGGTGGAGTCAAGTTCGAAAGCGAAAACATTAGCATCGATAACCTTACTACAACCATCGCGCCCAGCCTTCCAACTTTCGGAGGGGGTACTCCGCGGACCACCACTCGAGATCTGGTCCGATCGTCCGCTGCAAGCAGACGACCGCTCGTCATCAGAACCCACTTCGTCCGATTGTTTAGTGTCCATCTCATCTTGTGTACCCGATGGAATGGGCTAGTTACACACTCGGTGGATCAGGATCTCAGATTGGATCGAAGCGGTCTTGAATATAGAAGACCGATCTGGGTAGGTATCTCTGGGGCGGAACTCTTCACCCCAGACACAAACAGACCAAAAACACTTCCAAGAGATAACTTCCAATAGTTCGATCGTCCAAACGATCAAGACCTGACCAATACGAAATAATAGAGGGTAGACCGACCGCTCCGGTCTAGTCCCTGAACAATACGAAATAAGACCAAAACCGGTCTAGTTTCCAACCAATATTAAAACAAGCCAATATGTCCGCGTAAAGACCCAATATGCTCGTGAAACTCCACAAACGATATCTCCACGCCAAGACCAATCCAGTGAATAGCACGTTCCAAACGTATTTGTGTTGAGGTGTTGAGATCACCAAATCGTACTACCGTCGAGGGACTTCCGGTGGGCCAAAGTGCGCGTGCGGCGCGTCCAGACCGGGTATAATGGGCGAGAGGGGATAATTCGACCCTCTTCCCCCAAACACTCCGCGGCGGGCGGAGGCGACTAGTGTACGAAAAGGGAAGAACGGCGACCCCAAGCTGTGATGTGAACCAAGACCAGAAGAGGTTTCAGCCACTTATCCGAAAGCTAAAAGATTTCCTTACTTAAAGGTATAACCTCTTTCCTAAAAGGTAAAACCACAACTAAAATACTACTACCCTATAGTCCCTAAATGTACCCACACAAAAATATGTAAAATATCCAAAGTCGGGTGACTCACCAAAACTTGCGTTCTTGACACTTCTTGAGTCTGATAGGCTGAAAAGCCCCCCTTGTTTAAACCAATCCGAAATTAGACCAAATGCCTTGACGAAACTTGACCAGAAGTGTGACAAATTTTGGGCACGCTTCTCCACAGCCGCCCCTGAGTCAGACCGTGTCGCACAACGACAACGGTCTGACCTCTTCCATCAAATTCAGTTGAACCTTGGTCATTCATACTTTTCCGACATGGAGTAACCATCTTCTTCATCCGTTCCAGGTACTTGCACTGCTGGACTTGACCTTCTTGTGTTTCCTTAACGACCGTTCATTAGGCACCTCGCATATCACTTCATCGCATGTCACTTCGCCCGTCCGGTCGGTCCGGTCTGGCAGCCCCCATCGTTCTACTGCACCTCAGATATCGGCAGGGAATCAGACCGGGACCGACGCGCAGTTGCAAGACGCACTTGAAGAGATCGCACGTCTCCAGGAGCACATTGCTCAACAGGCGACACAACGTAAGCATGCATGTCCGGTCTTCACCTTGGACCTGTTCTAACCTTCGTTTGTCTTCAGCCCGTATACCTCCAGCCCGTATACCTCCTGGCATCAGCAAGGCGATCAATGCCCTGCTTGCTGCCGATCGGCAGTCGAACACGCATGACCTCCAGCTGCGTCAGATTTTGACCGGACTAATAAACGCGCGCAATAGGTTGACCCGCTTGGAGGCTCATCAGCTTCATCTTCGGGAGCAGCTTGTGCTGGTCCAACAGCAGCAAGCGGAAGACCTGCTTGACCAGACCACGTTGAGAATTCAAAGCGAAGACCTCGAGAGGCGTCTCACTGAGCTCCGAATTTCGATTCAAGACCAGACCGAGGAGGTCCGGTCTTGTGAACGCAAGTCGAACGATTGGACGCAGGCAGCGAACGGTCGTCGGGCGGTATTAAAAGAATGTCATCAGCGCTTGGTTGACCTGTTGCGTCCTCGTCGGCATCCGTTTACTGCCTCCAGCGTAGACCGGTCTGCGTCGGCCGCCTTGGTGGACCTACACCGGGACCAAGAACAAGGCCGTTTATTGGCCGAAATTCTCCAGCCGAAAATTGCACACAAATCAAAGAAGCGCGCGGACGCGCCGAGTCCCTCGAGGGCGTGGGGAACAGCGCGCGACCCTGAACTCGAAGGGAAGCGTGCGGTGCCCCATAAGCGAGCCAAGACGCAGGCGCTTCCCGTGGGCCCAAGCTTGACGAGGATGACGACAGTAACATCTCCAAAAATCAAGCGCCCTCGACCGCCGGTGCTGACCGTGCCAAGTATTCAGAGGTCTCGTCCTGGGATGACTCCGGCGAAGACTCCGGTGATTCGGAGTTTGCTGTCCCCATCTCAACCAAGTCGCGAACAAGTCCACATGGAAGTTTTGTTCAAGTTGCATCGACTCGGAGCAGACCAAGAAGACCGGCCCGCATGGTGGTGTTCCACCACCTCATTCGTCGACAAAGACAACACCTACGGTCTTGCCTGGGACGTCCAAGCTCCACAAAGATGCTTTGTTGGCCAACGTGGCAATTGACAGTTCTTCCCTTCCGCCACGAACGCGTGAGGATACTTTGCCGTGGTAGCCAGGGCAGATCGGTTGTTTACGCCGGTCCACCCTGACCAAGCATCTCCTGGCCCGGTCTTTCTCTCGTCCAGACCATTGGCTTTTCCCGCCGGCGAAGAAAGTTCCTGCAGCGTCGGAATGGCGGCCGGACTTGATCACGTCAGCACAGATCTCCTGCTTGTACGCTGACGAGCCGTGGAAGATTTTCAAGCATCCCAAGCTGGGGTTCATCTTCCACTCGACTCCGTGGGCCAATGCTTCCATGAGTCGGGTGAAATATTTTAACAAGACTCACGCTCAAGCCATCTGGGAGGCATCCCACTATCTGGTGCTTCCCCCGGAACGAGTTTGGCAAGACCCTGGCTTGGCGACCATCCAGAACAAGCGTAAGCGGTGTCGGATCAGAGCGGGTGAGGCCTGGCAGTCCCTGTGCCAATATGTTTTGGACGGGATGCTGGCCCACGAGAGCGACGTCGATGTGTTCTTATATCCAGTTGTACTTCATATGCCGCGGCGTCGCGTCGAGAGGACCCGGCTGCTGGCTGACGGTGGCACATGGTACCCCAGTCTTGGGTGCATTACACCGGTCTTGGACCTTAAGGATGCTTTGGTCCAACTAGACCAACAAGAACCTTGGCCTAACCAGGACCAAGTTGAAAAGCATCCGTCGTTGACCGTCGGCCGTCTGTGGGGTGATGGCGAGTGAGGTCGTAAGTAGTCGACCAGATAACACTTAATATATATCATCGTTCTTCTCCACATGTTCGGTCATCAAATCACTTGAGCTAATTCCACCACTTTCTCCAGAGTTGCACTAGACACGTTATCACCAACCGTTCCTCTTACATCGCGAAAAAACAATCCGCGTTCGTCACTCCACTATTCCAATTCGTCACATATTCACAATACACAATACACAAGACACAAGACCTTCCACCTCTTCACACCGGTCGGGAAGACCGATGCTACTGCATGTCTTGGTCTTGGTCTTCATGGGTCTGAATCACTGCGAAACGGTTCCGACTGAATCGGTCCCGTTCGAATTCTCGTAGTAGTGCTCCACAGTTCAGGTCGGACTCATCGATCCAAGTTGTTTCATCATGGTCCTTCCATCGTACCAGATATTCTCGGTGGGTCCGGCCGAACCTGGTCTTCTTGACCGATCGGACATCTAAGACCTTTTCCACTTCAAATTCGTCCTTCTCCAGCGGTCTTTCCCAACTGTCCTCCGGAAGTAAATGCTTCATCGAAATCAAACCGTTCTGCCTCGTCTACTAGACAGGGCATTTTGGGACGATCAGGAAATTCTCGGACCAGTTTTAACTTGGACACATGTACGATCGGGAAGACCTTGTAGTCCGTGCCGGTTGTTACTAGACTGGCAGCGTGTTCACCAATCCGCTCGGCAACACGGAAAGGACCGTGCCACATCTGAGCCAGCTTCTTCGCATAGTCCTCCTTCACTCGGTATAGGTACAACCATACCCTCTCCCCTGGTTCTATACCGTGGGGTTGGACCTGGTCGTTGTTCCGGTCTGCCCGGTCTTGTGTAGCTTGACGTAAATTTTCTTTGACAATTTCTCTTGCATGCTGGTAATGTTTCTGTACCTGCATGCGCCAACGTCGATCATCACGATCGCGGGTCCGAGTGCAGCCAATAGGTATCGCGGCTTCAAGAGTGGACCTGGGGTCCCATCCATACGCAAGATAAAAAGGCGTTTCTCCTCGGACCCGATCGGTCAACGAGTTGAGTGCAAACACCAGCCTTTCTGCGTATTCGTCCCAATTGCGCTGGTATGGATCGGCAACGTACATCTTGATTGCTCTTGTAATAGTTTGTACCATACGTTCTGCCGATCCATTCGCTTGCGGACGATATGCCATCGTCGCGCTCTGTTTCTGTCCCAGCATATTGTTAAACGACCGGAACACCTCGGCCATGAAACCGGGTTCTTGGTCGTGTCTGATGACCTCGCTGGCGCCGAATCTTCGGAACACGCATTCTTCGTAACTTTTGGCGATCTGCTCGGCAGACCGGGACGCACTTGCCTTCGCAATAACTAGACCGGTGATCCGGTCTACCCAGATCAACAACTCAGTATTGCCATATGTAGATTTAGGCAGAGACGGTATATGGTCCATCGCTATGACCTGGAAAGGGTAGGTAGCTTCGATATTTCCGGGCGATCGCCCCTTGATTACCGGTCTACCCTTTCCGTCTCGCAATCCATACAACAACCCACATATTTCTGTACACTTCGGAAAAGACCTCTCCAGTGAAAGTGGGACCTGATCTTGTGATACGTTCTGCCTATGCCCTGATGTCCCCCTTCTAGACTCACATGGTAGTGATGGAGGACATCCGGTTGCAGCAACTCAGGTATCACCAATTTCGCCAATCGGTCCCGGTCTGCACTGTCTTGGTGGGCATCGCGGCAGTAATATAGTAAACCATCATCATCCACTTCGTAACTGTCTGCGATCTTGGCACATTCTTTCTCTTGACCATTCGTCAACTTAGACAATTCACCGCACAGGTAGGTCTTCAAATTCACAATCCATTCTTCTTCGTACTGCGCCTTGAGGATCCGTTCTGCCCTTAGTCGTTGTACAACAGACCAACAACACAACAGCGTGACAAACTGGACGCGTTTGTAGACTTTCCTTTGGAAAATCTTGACATTTCCCCGTACAGTCTTGAGAAGAGCAGTGACAAAGACGTTCGGTACGATCTCTTCGCTGTGAGTAAACACTACGGTAGCATGGGCATCGGTTATTATACTGCTTTTGCCAACCGTTCCTTTGGGAACGGTTGGTGGGACTTACGAGCTTTCGGTCTAGTCGCGACCATCACATGCACCTGGTCCGGAGCGTTCTTGGGTCCGATCACCTCGGGGAGTCTGTTTATATTCATCAATTCATCCAGAACGGCCTTCTCGGTGATCGTAGCGCCGGTCTGGTCTTGCATGGCCTTGGTCGCGAGGTAGTCGGCACTTCTGTTCCAGTCCCGTTTCACGTGCAACAGATCGTGGTTGGGATGGTCCTTCAATGCCTTCATTACCCGATCATTTAGCGTCCTTAGTCGTGGGGCCTTGCATTCGATCTCTCCGGTGAACTGCCTGATCACTAGGTTGGAGTCACCACATATGATGACTCGCCCCTTTTCTTGCGACGACAGCAGGTTCAGACATAGAAGTAGACCTCGGTACTCCGCCTCGTCAACCGTAATATCCGGTGTGAAATCAGCAGCGGCTGCAACTATAGACCATTGTGGCAACTTCCACACTATGGCACTATAGGTGCCGACCTTCTTCTTCACGCTTGCCGATCCGTCAAAACTTAAGACCTAGAGCTCTTCATCATGGTCGACGGTCGGTGGCGGTCTCGAAACTGACTGCCGAGGTTGCTT
Organism: Peronosclerospora sorghi; assembly: GCA_026184515.1. Lineage (NCBI taxonomy): Eukaryota > Oomycota > Peronosporomycetes > Peronosporales > Peronosporaceae > Peronosclerospora > Peronosclerospora sorghi. The sequence continues at coordinate 3,922,826 of CM047582.1, forward strand.
CCTTGGGGCAATCGCTATCAATGCCTCGTCCACTTCAGACCGAGGGGTGATACTGGCAGCTAATGTGCCCAATATCTCTTCCTCGCCCCTGGTGCACTTAACGACCTCGAGGGTGCACTGCGACAAGACCGCCGACCATCTGCCTATACGTCCGTCCATCCCATTGGCTGATAATATCCAGGCCAAAGTAAACCGCCTTGACAGGACCTTTATAGGTCGGCCGACCAGCAGGTTGTAACACACATCCAGAATTCGTAGCAACGCCAGAACTTCTTTCTCGACATTTCCATAGTTCCCTCCATTTGGCTTCAGCGTTCTGCTCGTGAACGTGACCGGATGGTACACACCATCATGATCTTGTACTAGAGTGGCCGAAATGGCCCACTGACTAGCATATACAATAATGGTCGGGACCTTTTCGGGATCGAAATGCTTCAAAATCGGTGCCGTCGCCATCTTAACCTTCAACATACCAAAAGCAAACTTTGCACGCTTCATATGGTCTTCGTCCTCCACTTGCGGACAATCTGCAGCAAGACCAGAGTCGGCGCCCCCATGTAAAGTTGCCCGGTCCTCTTCGCGCAACATATGGTAGTCCACTTCCCGGAGCTCATACAACACAGCCGCGTAGATAGCAAAATCTTCGATGAAGCGGGTGTAGTAGTTTAAACTTCCTAGGAAGGACTGCATTGCCTTCAGAGACTTGGGAAACGGGAGGTTGCTTAACGAATCCAGGTCCTTAGGATTAGCCTCTAGAACATTGTTCGAGACCATACGACCTAAATAGGCGACCTTGGACATACCCCAAAAACTTTTTATGGCGCTGATAGATAGGTTCCAGCGGTCGCATGTCTCCAACAATCGTTCAACCTTCTCGCACAGATGTTCCATGACGAGGCAGGTATCAGAATGTCGTCGATGTACGACCGCCTCCCTATAACGGACGGTCTTCTTTCCCTATCGGATTCACCCTCTGTAAACACATCCTAACTTTCGGCAGGGTCCCGATCGGTCTTGATTTTGAAGTGTCCGTACAGTGCGTTGTCTATCAACCTTTGTTAGATCTGGGTGCGTTCTTCAGACCGAACGGCATACGGTTCCACTCGAAAAGACCAAACGGTGTCACAAATGCGGAAATCGCACGGGCTCGATCAGTCATCGAGACCACCCAAAATCCACTTGCCATGTCCAGCGAACAATACCACAAGGTCTTGTCCAGGTCTCCCAACAAATCATTAATCAGCGGCATCGGGTACACCATAAGTTTAGTTAACCGATTTACCAGCCGATAGTCGATGCACAACCTAATGTCGACGCCGCTCTTGTTAATAACAATTACGATCGGCGAGGCCCATGGCGAGGTCGACGGTCTAATAATCTTGGTAGCCAACAGTCCTTTGATAAGATCAGAAAGATTTTCCCGGTACTGTAGCGCCACGCGTCGACATCGCTGAGCAATCGGCTTGGCATCTCCAACGTCAATATCGCAAATCGCACCACGGGCTGCAGGTGGTAAGGCGTTGCCCTTTCTGATCAGCAGATGTCTTTTCTTCCGTATGATATTCTTCAACTGCTCGATCTGGTCTGTACTGTTAAGGTCTTGATCACCCACTTGTAAATCATCCATTGTAACTTCGGGCGAGTCGGCAGACACTTCAGGGAGGACTGCCATTTGGATTTCCAGCTCCTGAATGTACTGTTACCCGCCTTCATGTATACAGACTTGTTCATCTTCTGGGGTGATATCACCTAGACCATCTGGACCGGCTGAACGCCCCTGGTCTTGATCGACGGGCTGTCCTTCACTGATATCGGTCTGATTAGGAATACCGTCATGGTCCGACCTAGCAACTTCATGTTCCCCTTCTTCCGTTTCTTGCTCCGCTGTCGCCTGGTCTTGTGCTGACACCACGTTGACTAGCCTCGGCTCATCTACTTGATGGTCCACCGTTCCTGGTGACTGCGGCGCCTTTCTTCGGACCAACATCTTTTTTGGGGTGACATAACTTGGTTTTTCCACTAAAGGTGAGGTATCCTCTTCCACCGACCCATCATCGCTGATAAGATCGGTGGTCGATTGGTACGCCAGGTTTTGCCACTCGACATACCGCCTCGACCCAATCGAGACGAACCCCATCTTCCTTGGTACCTTCCCTTCTGCTAACCACATGCCGACAATAGTGTTATTGTCCAGTGTCAGCGGCTTGTCACCGATGTTGGTAACACGGACAAAATCACGTCGACCACCACTCTTTACGAATGTCGAGACCCGCCGATCGCCCCTAGTCAACCACAACTTCCTCGAACGAAAACCTTTCTCAACCGGGGTATCGGCAGACCGACCAACTGGGATAGTGAGGTCTTGGTCCCACCGGACCAGATCGGTATACGAACCATACAGAGGTCTTCGACCAGCCAACTGGACCTGGACCTCATCCGGGAGCGTAAGCACTCCATGTGACAGGTCTAGGTGAATACCAGCCGGGACCATGAAATCCATTCCTAGTAAAGCGTCTTGACCAGCCAACTTGCCAACCCAAGCGCTGAAAAAGTAGACCAGCGATCCCGACAAAGTAATTTTCACACGCGTTCTTCCTTCGGTCATATAAGAGTTTTCGACTATCCTGACGCATTCTTGTCTCTGGGTATCGTCTATACGACATCCGACCTTACAAGCAAAGGCGGAGTCGATTATCGATACTTCAGCTCCAGAGTCGAACAACATCATCGCCTTCTGGTTATTAATCTTGCCACATTCTTTCGCCTGCTTGAACCATTTATCAGGCGCGTGATACTTCCAGTATCCGCGGGATTCTCCATGCAGCAAGTCCAACTGCATAATCACCTTAGTCCGGGAGTACTCATCGGTCTTCAGACTGTAGACCGGATGGTCTCGGTCGACGCAATTTGGAATAGAACGTGTATTGTCGGTCTTATACTCCTTGCCGACATATCCATAGATGTTAACCGTAGAACGCTCGGCTCGATCCAGATTCCAACCTGGCGAGCGTTCTAGTTTAACATCTTTTCTGCGTCCGGCGGCAGCATCCCCGCGTGCTTGTCCGGCACGTACCACTTGTGCATCATGTTAAAAAATTCTTCAATCTTGCAGTGGCCGGCCTCGTGGATCTCTCCACATGACTTCCATAAGAAGAGGCAGTGGTCCGTCGGGTGGCCGCGTCTCTCGCACTTCTTGCACACCATTTTCTTCCAGCAGTTTGGACCATCATGTTTGCTCGACCCACAGTGGGAGCACTTTTGACGAGGTCGGTCTGGATCGGACTTGCTTCCGTTCCTTCCCTTCCGGTCCACCTGGTCGGACTTCGACTTGGTCTTCGGGGCAGGTCCCGCAACATAGACGTAACGATACTGGTCTTCATCCGATGACTCCTGGCTGGATGGACTTCCACTTTCCCCTTCTGACCCCGTGCTGTCATTAGCTACAATTGCCTTGACCGCTCGGGTCGGTCTGGTCCAAGGTCTCTTGACCGGATCGGTCTGGGTCTTGGAACGATAGCGACCTGATCCACCAGCGGTCTTCGCTCTCATACTACGCGACTGTTGTAACGTCCGCAGGGTCTGTTCGACTTCGCCCGCATCCTTAAGACGCAGTAGAGTAAGCTGGTCCGCCAGTTCTTGATCGTCAAGGGTACTAATATAGTGACCCACATGTTCTAAGGCGGCACCGTTCGGCGGGTTATTCTCTTTGATTGTTATGCCGGCGCGAAGTGCAGGTACGTTCAACCGATCCAAATACTCGATCGGTGTTTCGTCGGTCCGCTTCTGCATATGGTGGTACTTACGGGCGCTTGAAAATCCGGAGTTACAATATTGACCTTCAAACTCCGCACATAACAGGTCCCAGTCAGACCGGACGCCCCGACCCAACTGTTGAATCCAGTTCGCAGCCGGTCCTTTTAACAAATCCCGGAAGATAAAACAACGTTCGCCTTTTGGGGTCTGGTCTCGCAGGAACGCAGACTTGACCCGACTGAACCAAGACCGGGTCTGGTCTTCATCAGCATCCTTGCCGGTGAAGTCCTTGAGGTCGGTCGTCGCGGCCATACGGATGCGCGGAATCGCAGCAGATCCAAAGTCGTAGGCAGTAGTGGAGGCTAGGTTAGCCTTGCGCACCTTGCCCGCGCCTGTACCATCTGACCCACCATGGTCGTCAAGACCGCCGCCCAACTCCATATCACAGTCACTTGTCTTACTTGGTCTACGCGGTCTTGCCGGTTGCGGCTTGAGCCTTTCCTTGCCGGTTGGTTTATCACTTCTAATAGGCTTATCCAAAGATGTTACCGATTCCATATCAACATCTTTGCAAACATTGACACCTTGACAGGTAGACCGGTCTTGGACATGTGGGCGCATAGGTGGTCTAACCCGTTCTTCCATGAAACGTTGCATCATCGTCTCAAACATGGCTTGGACGTTGGCTGGCGTCATAGGCAACGTGTTGATACCCTACTTTTGCGGAACTGAGGCCTGTGGGGGCTGCTGGAGCCCCGACTGGCAAGCAGCCCTTTGCTGCCGCATGTACCTTTTTTGTTCAGACCGGGCATGGTCCACCCCCATGGTCATCCGCTCGACACCGGTTTCCAACTCTGATGAGCTGTTAGAAGCCGGTGGAGACTTGTAGATCGATTCATCATCGGAACCAATGTCAACAAGCTCTGTGGAGGCTTCGGCGACCTTCATTGCCGTGGTGGGAGTTGGGCGGTGAACCGCCCCCACCAGTGGCACCAAACGGTCGTGGAGGTCCGACATCGACGCCTACAGTCTCCAAACATCAAATTCAAACAATATATTGACACCGGCGGGGTTCTGCATTCTAATGCCAACCTCCGCCAACATCGCCACCAAATTCTTGACGAGCAGTAATGGTCGATCACTCTGGATCGGCTCGGTAGTGGGGCCGAGAAGACGATCGGGGATATGGAGGTCCAACACCCGAAAGACCTGGTTGTGGCGAACAAATCGCTTCAATTCAAAAACATAATACATCTTGTCCAGGTCTTGTTCGGTGATAGCCTCATCCCCGACCTTCGACTTTTCTTCGAAGTCGTCTTCGTCGGGTGGCATTCCCAGCCCTTTTCTGGGCACCTTGGGTACCTTGGGGACTTTAGGGAGGTAGACCGGATCGTTCCAGTCAGCCTCCAAGTAATTTTCATCTTTTAGTTTTCCATCATTTTTTTCATTCATACACATAGGATTAGGACCAAGGTCCTGATCCTTTCCGGAACTATAGCAAGACCTGCTACAGTCCCGATCGGCTCCGGTGGGAGCCTTTTGTGGAGGAAAAAACTTATTAATCCCGATCTGGTCCTCCGCCAGTCCAGATCGGACATCGCCATCTTTATCAACAACGAGAACGTAAGGCGATAGCCTTTCCTTACGTCCTTTCCAGAACGACTCCATATTCAAATCATTCAAATCTTCAAATCCATTTTTTGATGGAATATCAGCACGGTGATATCCACGATCACCAAGTGATCCGGGCACGCGCACCATTGTGGTGGAGTCAAGTTCGAAATCGAAAACATTAGCACCAATAACCTTACTACAACCATCGCGCCCAGCCTTCCAACTTTCGGAGGGGGTACTCCGCGGACCACCACTCGAGATCTGGTCCGATCGTCCGCTGCAAGCAGACGACCGCTCGTCATCAGAACCCACTTCGTCCGATTGTTTAGTGTCCATCTCACCTTGTGTACCCGATGGAATGGGCTAGTTACACACTCGGTGGATCGGGATCGCAGATTGGATCGAAGCGGTCTTGAATATAGAAGACCGATCTGGGTAGGTATCTCTGGGGCGGAACTCTTCACCCCAGACAAAAACAGACCAAAACACTTCCAAGAGGTAACTTCCAATAGTTCGATCGTCCAAACGATCAAGACCTGACCAATACGAAATAATAGAGGGTAGACCGACCGCTCCGGTCTAGTCCCTGAACAATACGAAATAAGACCAAAACAGGTCTAGTTTCCAACCAATATTAAAACAAGCCAATATGTCCGCGTAAAGATCCAATATGCTCGTGTAACTCCACAAACGATATCTCCACGCTAAGACCAATCCAGTGAATAGCACGTTCCAAACGTACTTGAGTTGAGGTGTTGAGATCGCCAAATCGTACTACCGTCGAGGGACTTCCGGTGGGCCAAAGTGCGCGTGCGGCGCGTCCAGACCGGGTATAATGGGTGAGAGGGGATAATTCGACCCTCTTCCCCCAAACACTCCGCGGCGGGCGGAGGCGACTAGTGTACGAAAAGGGAAGAACGGCGACCCCTAGCTGTGGTGTGAACCAAGACCAGAAGAGGTTTCAGCCACTTATCCGAAAGGTAAAAGATTTCCTTACTTAAAGGTATAACCTCTGTCCTAAAAGGTAAAACCACAACTAAAATACTACTACCCTATAGTCCCTAAATGTACCCACACAAAAATATGTAAAATATCCAAAGTCGGGTGACTCACCAAAACTTGCGTTCTTGACACTTCTTGAGTCTGATAGGCTGAAAAGCCCCCCTTGTTTAAACCAATCCGAAATTAGACCAAATGCCTTGACGAAACTTGACCAGAAGTGTGCCAAACTTTGGGCACGCTTCTCCACAGGATTGGTTAGTTATGTTTGGCCTTTAACTCACAACAAGGAAGTCGTTAGCATCTTTGACAGTACATCAGTCGCCTCTGCACGCCGTGGAGTGTTTGGGAGCAGAGGGTCGAGTATTCCCGTCTAGCTCGTTAATACCCGGCCGGGACGCGTTACAGACGCACTTGGCCCGCCGGAAGTCCCTCGACGGGAGTACAATTTGGCGATCTCAACACCTCAACTCAAGTACGTTTGGAACGTGTAAGCAAGTTTTGGATTGTTACGTGGAGATATCGTTCGTGGAGTTTGTTACGTTTTCGTTTGATCTCCATATTGGAATATTGGTCTGATATTCTCGCATTGGTTGGGCTCTACGATCGGTTAAGCGATCTGCCCTTTGGAGTATACTTACTCTGAGTATAATTGGTCTGCCCGTACCCAGGGTGAAGAGTTCCGCCCAGGGTACACCACCCAGCACGGTCTCACATTTTAGACCCGAATCAATTCACAGCGACGATCCACCAAGTGTGTAACCAGCCCATTCCATCGGGTACAAAAGGTGAGATGGAGACGCAGGAATCGGACCAGGCGTCCTATGCTGATGATCGGTCGTCTGCTAGCAGCGGACGATCAGATCGGATCGTAGGCGAAGGTTCGCATGGTACCCCCCCCGTTAGTTGGAAGGCTGGGCACGATGGTGGTCAGGTCCTCGACACTACGGTGTTCGATTTTGAACGTGACTCCACCACAAATACTTGACCTTAACCGTTGTGTACTTACGTACTACAACGTAACCAAATGTAACCCTGTTACATGATCGCAGATCGCGATGAGTAACCCAGCCAAATAAACACGTCTCCTTAACGTGGCCGAACTTGAGGGGTGAGTGAACGTAATGGGTGCTTCCCGTCGTGGGACTTCCGGTGGAGATCTGTCCTGGCCGGACTTAAATGAGCAAGACCTCCCAATGACTCCTACGGAGCCATTGGCGACTTACGCAACCCAATGTAACACGAACACTATATTTAATAAACCAATTAAAATCCAATATGTAATATGTAAACTACAGTCATCCCTCTGTTACTTTATAACCTCGGTGTACAGCATACCCTATAAAGTACCGGGGGTATTAAGTTGTAGAAAATCACTTAAATTTAATAAAAAAAACGCGATGCCCATCGTTTTTTGAATAAAATGCTTTGTTTACCTTTTTAAAATGCTTATTTTACATTTTTGAGTGCATAACGGCGAGCTGGCCACCAAGGGAGAGGTATAAAAGGAGCCTTTCCCCCCCCCAGGCCACCAACATTTTCGCTTTCCCCATCGACTGTAGCAAAGCAAGCACCCCTCCCCCCCACATACCCCAGGAAGCAAAAATCTGGCCATGCAACACGATCAAAGTCCAATAATCTCATCCGCCTGTGTGGTAAGCGACAATTGGAAACAGTTTTTTTCGCCTTTTTCGCCTTAATAACAGCAAGCGTTTTTAACCACAATTGTATTTCTAGTGCCTTCCACTTGTTTTCGGTAAAATGACTCTGATTCGTCCCACGTACGACCAGAAACGCGACATCTGTCGTTACAAGGCAGAAAACCCGGATATGAGCCAGACGGCGCTAGCTGCTTGGGCAAAGGACAAGTTCAACCTTCCCAAAGCCATCACTCAGGCGACAATCAGCAACATTCTCAAGAAGCGAGCTGAACTTGAGGCTATGGATCCAGCCGAGCTCAGCGCCAAGCGGACCCGGATCGTCCAGCATCCTGTCGTCGAGGAAGCTGTGGCATATTGGGTCCTTCAGTGCCAGATCCGTGGAGTGCCGCTGACCGGTGCGCTCATCCGGCTGAAAGCAAAGACCTTTGCCCAAAGCCTCAACATCCCTGAGAGTGTCATCAAATTTTCTGCCGGGTGGCTCCACAAGTTTCAGCAGCAACACAGGCTGCGTTCGGTCCGCATCCACGGCGAAAGTGCATCTGCAGACAATGATGCCATAGTGGAAGCTCTGCCTGGTTTGCGGACCACCATCGCTAGGTACAGCCTCCGTAATGTTTTTAACATGGATGAAACAGGTATGGAAGTTCTCTCAATATCAAATTCTTTGATTATGGCAAAATAATGCTCACTTTCATGTCCTGCAGGCCTGTTTTACAGCATGTGCCCGGAGAAAACAATCGCACATCATCAAGTTGAGGGTCTCAAAAAGATAAAGGTACAAAAAATCTTTGCTGATTTGGAGTCTTTACTCCCTGTCTAACATTCCTGTGTTCAGACCCGTTTCACTCTTGCCTTCACGGCAAATGCGGATGGTTCCGAAAAGCTTCCGCCTTTCTTCATCGGGCATGCCGCCAAACCGCGTGTTTTTCAACGCAAGACCGGTGCCCAGTTGGGCTTTTATTACCGCCATAACAAAAAGGCCTGGATGACTGGCGTATTTTTTCACGAGTGGTTGCTGAAGCTGGAAGCTGACATGAAGGTTTGTTTTGATGCATGCTATGCTGAATTGTCTGTGACATTTTTCCACCCATTACTGTATCTGTTCGCGTACAGAGGCAGAAACGCGAAATCCTTCTTCTTCTTGACAACGCTCCATCGCACACTACCGAGGAACTTCAGCTTGATCACGTCAACGTGGTTTTTCTTCCTCCAAACACAACCTCAAAAATTCAGCCGATGGATGCCGGCATTATTTCTGCATTCAAGCGTCACTACCGCCGCCATCATCTTCAGAACGCACTCGATCGCGACGAGCGGGGAGAGACGGAATTGTATAAGGTGGATCAGCTCACAGATAAGCGTTAGTCAGTGGCAGCTTGGGAGGAGATCACCTCCCAGACAATTGCCAACTGCTTCCGTCATTCTGGGCTCTTAAACCAAGTCGAGCGGCAGGAAGCACAGGAAATACCACAGTCACCTGCGGTGGATCTAGCTAGACGAGCAAGCGGTTGGGCAGGAACTTCAAGACGCCATCAACCAACTACCCCTTCGTAATCCAATGTCTGTTGAAAACCTCGTTAATCCTATCGTGGAGCGGGAGGCAGCTCAACCTGAGTTGGATGACAGTGAGATCCTGGCTTATGTGCAAGATGCTGAGGAGGAGGAGGAGGAAGAGACTGTGGAGGAAGAGCATACGGTAAAGCTGACAAAGGCTGAAAAGCTTCAGGGTATTGGAATCTTTGCTTCTTTGCTTGATCCTTCCCTTCCTGAACACCGCAATGCCCTTAAGGTAGCTCGTCAGATGCAACTTGATCTCCGCCACAGTAGCACTGTCCAACGTACCCTTGATTCCTGGATTTCTTGAGATATTTTTTAATATTTTCTCTCCATTTTCCCTCTTCCCCTTTTTTTTTGTTTATGAAAAAATTTCCCTCTGCTACTTTATGTTTTGTTAGAAATGTTATAAAGTATTAGGTATAAGGTTTACTCATAGGAACGACAGCGGTGGAAGCCAAAATCCATAAAGTAACAGAAGCTATAAAGTACCGGGGGATAAAGTTTCGGAGGGATGACTGTATATGTAAACCGTCTGCCTTACCTCAAATCTGTGAACAAAACACCCTCCAAGCACACCATTGGCCCAAAACACTCCGTCCTTTTAGCCAACCCGATCGATCTGCCTTAACAGATGGTACACTGGTACAAACTGGTCGATAATTTTCATAGCACTTCACATTTCCAACAGTGTAAAGCGCAAGGGACATCGCCACGTTCCTGTTGTCATATTGTGGAAAGGACCCGCATTTCGCCCACGACACGAGTCGGACGCATTTGGGTCATTGCGACTTTTGAGTAAAAGCAAATTGGGTAATACTCAAATTGAGATTGGGTACACCCAAATTCATATATACATTTAGCTTGATTAAGTTTAGGCTTAGCTCTAATATAGTCGCTTCAGATGATGTTTACTTTCGTACGCAAGTACACAATTTTCTTTAGTCTGTTTTTTCTCTCGTTCTCACGGACTGGAAACAAAAGATTTGTGGAGTGCGGAATTGTCGTGATCACGTTACTCTGTGGAGATTTCGCTCGTGGGTACATTTACGTGGAAGAAAGTTTTTTTTTTCGTTTTATTATTGTTCACGCGTTTTGGTTTACTTTGGGTCTTCCCTACGTAGTTAGATGAAAATCTTATAGACACACCACACCTTTTCTTTACTGCCGACACCCCTTTTCACGACGCGCTTTATTTATTGTAGGGGGAGGTGCCTACCAAAAGGGTGTGTGGTTGTGTGTACCTAGCAATTTGCCCTGTAAAAATAGCCGAGCTAAAAACAGGTAATTCGATTAGTGTTGAAAACGGCTCGGCTGAAGCCGGTTCAGCCGTGGCTCGAGCCGAGCCGGTCAAGCCGTGGCTTGAGCCGTTTTCCAAATATTTTCTCTTGTATGAATATATTCTGAATATATATCAAGGATACAAAAGTATGTTCTTGCCATTTTTTGGCAAAAACAGATTGAATTCAGAAGACTCTATGATATATATGCACATGGATTTTTCTCACACTTTGTTGCATCTCAAAAGTTTCTATGATGAGAATCGGAGGATGACGTGATGGGCGGAGTAGAGAATTTCCTAGAAACTTCTAGATAGCTTTGCATGTGTGTAAAACGGCAGCCCGTCCGCTGTATCTTCCTGTACTGTACGCATTAATACATGCATTATCTCTCTATTCTGTCCTTACGATACATATCACCAACTTTCAATATAATAAGTATCCTCAAGCCGTGGCTAAGTGGCCGAGCCACATGGCTTGGCTTGGAGCTGAAGCCGAGCCACATTCCGAGCCACATTTCATGGCTCCGAGCCGAAGCCAAGCCGAGCCGAGCCGAGCCGAGCCGTTTTCAACACTAAATTCAATGCACGTCTTTTTCCTCAACATGTGTAAACACCTGCGTAATCACCGGCCATTGACGCACCTGGCCCTGCCTTTTCCACGCTAGAAACGAGGCCTGTCCCGACGCAGACAAAGATGCTGCGAAAGAGTAGCGACCGTGGCACGGGTTTTATTCGTGCGATGGACGTGACACACGCGTCGACATCGTCTTCTTCTTACTAGATATAATATACGCACGTGCACGAGTGAGTTGCACGATACTGTCACGACGGAAAAAAGACTTACTTATAGGGGAAGTCGAGATCTCTCTCTCTCTCTCTCTCTCTCTCTATATATATATATAGAGCCAGTACGAGCCATCCCTACTACGTACGCTCGTCCGTATGATCACGACGGCGCAACGTAGTCGCGAAAAATGAGCTCGTCCGAAACCGACGCGTCCTCCTCCTCAGCCCCTGGCGCCGACGGCAGCGGGTGCAGCGCTGCTTGTTCACTTCGCAACGTGCGCGCGACGCCCTCCGTCCCGTCGTCCCTTGCTCCCATGGAGACGCAGAATACGCTCACGCGCATGACGACGATCGAGGGCCGCGACGCGTCGCGCCGCGCGTGTGTCCTCGCGCCGCCCAGTCTCAAGCGCATTGTCCTGAATCCGCGCGCGTACTTGACCCCCTTTAGCATCTTGATCCTTGGCCACCACTTGCCCGTGCTCATCGCCTACGGCGCCATGCAACACGCCCACGTAACAACGGTCAAGCACGCGTGCGCGCGCCTCGCCCACCTCTCTCACTGGCTCTTTGTCGCCTTCTTCTTCCACCTCGTGCTCGCTGTCTTGATGCTGGCGAACGTCCTTTACACGCTCTCGACGCGCGTGTACCATGAACGGCGCCCCGAGGTGCGAACAACGCGCGTGTGTGTGTATGTGAGCAGGTTGCTCGGGTCCTAACGTGGTTTTGATCGTGCAGGGATGGCTCATTCTGCTCATTTTCCTCGGCTATGGCGCGAACCTTGGCTGGGCCACGTACGGCGAAGCGGATTTTCGCACGGATACGACGCTCTGTGACGACGGCGACGACGTCCAAACGCGCGCACATGCGATTGGGGCCGTGCAGCACTTTGATTTCATCTTTACGCTCTGTGTCGTGGCCACGGGCGCGTGCACGTCGTACATGTGTGGCGTCCACAGCGGCGACGACGTCACGGAAGCCGAGCGACGGTGGCAGCGACGCTGTCTCTGTTGTTTCCACGCGTGTACGTGCCACAAGACAGTGGAACACGAAGGCGACGACGACGTGTTCGAGTCGCTCGGGCGCGTGCTCGGCAAGTTTTTTGTCGTGCGGTACAAAACGAATCGATACGAAGGCTTGAGCTGCACGGACCTCAAGTTTAGCCTGGATCTCGTGGCGCAAATGCAGGCGCAGGAGCGAGCGGAGGAGACGCACGCGCGGTTGGACCGCGCAGCGCAGGGCCTGGCCACGGTGCACCACTTTGCGCCCGAGGACGAGGAGCGTCGCTTGCGGGACTTGGCCTTTTACTGCCGCCTCGCGATCGGCATCTATGGCTGGCCCATCTACGTCTGGTACGCGCCGTGCTACTGGTTTCGCATCTTTGGGTGCTGTAAGCAACCGCTCGAGGATCAAGTGTTTGAGCACGACAATGTCGTGCACGGGAATCGCGCGAGTTTTCTCAATTACACGGGCGTCCAGACCCGTGACCTCGTGTACCTCAATTGCCACAACTTTGTGTTTGAGGCCCCGTATTGCATCGTGCGGGACCGTGCGCGGCGCGAGCTCATTCTTAGCGTGCGCGGGAGCATGTCGTTCTATGACTTTGTCACGGATGGCTTGGCGCAGATTGTGCGCATGGCCCCGCAGGAACTCCCCGAGGACATTCCCTACGCGTTTGATACGCGCACGCACTATGGTATGCTCTGCACAGCGCGTCAGATCTTTAAAAACTTGCAAGAAGGCACGCGCAAGCCCGTGTTTTGGGACTTTGCGCTCGCGCACTGTGCCGTGGACCGACGACACGCACCGAAAGCAGCGGCCGCGCCGCCGCTTCCTCGTCCATGGCACATTGTCGTGTGTGGCCACTCAATGGGCGCGGGCGTCGGGTGTATCCTCGCGATCCTCCTGCGCAAGATCTTTCCCGCCACGACCGCGTTTCTCTATGCGCCGCCGCCCTTGTTGGACCCGGAAACCGCGCGCTGGACGAAATCGTTTGCCACGACCGCTGTCTATGGCGACGATCTCGTCCCGCGCTTGTCCATCTCGAACCTCTCCCAGCTGCGCGATGAAATGGCCACGCAGTACGACGCCGTGGCCACGGAACCGCTCTACAAGGTGAAATTCCGGCGTCATTGGACGTACAAGCGCGTGCACGACGCCGCCCCCGAGCCGGCCACGGACGCGCGGTCCACGCAAGTGGACACGAGCTCGCACGCAACGTCCTTGTTGCACGTCGGACGCGCGTCGAGTGACTTTGGGGCCACGGGGCTCGACCTCCGGCCGCGCCCGAGTCGTGACTTGAGTAACGCGACGATGATTACGTTGCCGCAAGAAGACGCGACGCAAGAAGTGGATGTCCCGGGCGAGATTGTGCACATTGAGACCGTGGCCCGCGCGCGTCGATGTGGGTGTACCATGTTGTTAGGCGAGCAAGCGTTGCAGTATACTTTGCGGGACGCGAGGTACTTTCGTCGCATTTTAGTGACACCGCGCGCCGTGCAGGATCACATGGTCCATCATTATGACCGCAAGATCCGGCACCTCGTGCATCAGTGCATGGAGTTTGAGTCGCCCGTGGCGGCTCCTCGTCAAGCTGGCACGGCTTCGTGGAGGCAGGACGAGCCGCACGAGGGGGAACGGACGCCGGAGGCAGGTTACGAGGAGATTGCCGCGGTCGTTTAGAGACAGATAGCATGTTTAAAGAAGTATTTATAACGAATGTGTGGGTAGTCGTGAGTACTTATGCGAAACACGGGGGAGGAGGGGGCAGTTAGGTAGAGAACGTGGTGGTTGGGGGGAGCGTGCGTCGACGTTTGCAATCGTGATCTTGATTGCGTTGGCCATGTCGCTGAGCTGGCAATATTCATTATTGTCGTGGTAGACGGAGCTCTTGCCGAACCCCGTGAGCGTTAGATCGAGGCCCGCGCGTTGCAAGTCCCGTACGAGCGGGAGACTGCCACTGATCGAGAAGGGGTGGGTCTCGCCCGTTACTTCGGCACTTGCGGCGTGGAACGCCCTGTGTACACACATGATACACAGTTCGTGCATGTTAGAGACTTTTCGTGCGTACCCTGACGTTTCATGTATGTTGACGCACTTGTAGCCGAGAGAATCGAAGGAACACGCAATCCCTTCCATGTAATGTTTTTCAAACGTGAGCTCGAGCTTGCCGCTCTTGTTTTCCTCTGGTAAAGTATACTTCGATACAGGTCCATGCTTGCGTTCGAGCGACGTAATATTCGCATTGAGGTCCGCAACATCCGATTGTACCTTGGTTTGTAACAAGTCATGCCAGTCGAGCGTTAAGTTTACATACTTGTAGTACAAACGACCACACAGAACGCACGTCTTCCATGTCGTAAAAGAGAGACAGCCGCACTTCGCCAAAGATTTTCACCCATGGTGGATCTACATCGTGAGATAAAAGGAGAAACATGAGCAACTATTTTCGTGCACGCTTTCGGATGCACGGTACATTTGGTTGAGTCCATTCGTGGACGATTCGATCCACATGGGTTTCAACGTCAATGGACACGAGTAATTGTACTCTTTTTCTCTCTCGACCGGACCAAAATCCGTGTAAAATCGTTCTTGAATCTTACAGAGTGCATCCACCATACCCAACTCAATAGTGTTAATACCCAAATGTGGCAATCCACTGTGAAATAACTTGCCCGTGGCTTTTAATGGCCAGGAAATGACACCTGCGGTACCAATGCACGGCTGACTATCCGAGCAATCGACCCAAATCACTGGTCCATTCTTGATAAAATCAAGTTTGCGAGATTCCATGAGTTTTTCAATCCCCACACCAGGAACCTCGGAATTCTCCTCGGCCGCAATCAGTACACACGCACGACCTTTGTCTTTAGAGACACTTTGCGTTGACTCAATTCCTTAAACAACTCGGTCATCAACGCGACATGGCCCAAACAATCGGTCGTCCCGCCTTCGTACAGTTTGTTGTCCCCTTCTAGAGTTAAAGTGAAACGGTCTCGTTCCCAATCTTCTCGATTCACTGGCACGACATCCATGTGCGAGCCCACGAACGCGATCGTGTGCGCACTCTCACGAAAGTCTGGACGCTAGTACGTTAGAATCACGTTCCCACGTCCCGCGACCAATTCGACCCGCTCGATGGTCATGTGTCCACCCTGCTCTATCGCCTACGGCTGTAATTCGTCCAACCCAATGTCCGAGACGAGATTCTCTTGCGGGATGAGACCTACGCTTCGCGCAGTTTGCACCCTCTCTGATGATACACCTGATCATCTTGCGCAACACTTGTACGTACGACTCGTGCGCCGCCATTTCTAATCCACATAGAAACGGCTTTTTTTTTTTCAAAAAAATCAAAACCACTCTCACTTAAACAACGTCCACTTACTCCACGACTTGTCTACTTTCCAAGTAGCCCGGACTTTCGTACGTAAAATCTTTAAACGTGTCGGAATCCCGTCGCGTCATCCTCCGACTCGTGGGTGGACTCGTCGCGGAACGATCGACGCTCGGGAGCGGGAGCCGCATGAACTCTGCCTCGAAATTCAACGGCGCGTCGCCCTCCTTCATGGCCGTGTGACACGGTCGCAAGGGCGGCACGACGTGCTTGAGCGCGAGTTTTGACCAATCCACGCCCTCGAAAAACACATGCTGCTTCACCTGCGCCGCGCCCTTGGCCCCAAGGCGCTCGAGCGGATTGCGATGCAACAAGTGACGAATGAGCGCCTCGGCGCGTCGCGACACGTAGGGCGGAAACTGGAGCTGCGCGGACCGGAGCCGCTCAAAGAGTTTTTTCCGATCGTTCGTGTACCACGGCGGTAAGCCCGTGAGCATCTCGTAGAGGACCATGCCCAAGTTCCACCAGTCCACGGCCGTGCCATGGCCCCGACGATTGAGAATCTCGGGCGGGAGGTACTCGGGCGTCCCACACAAGGAATTCGTGCCATTCGCGCCATGGCGAATCCCTTCTTTTGCAAGGCCAAAGTCGGCCAATTTGATATGCCCGTCCGCCGTGAGCAAGATATTCTCGGGCTTGAGATCGCGGTAGACGACGCCCAGGCCGTGCAAGTGCTCGAGCGCGAGCGTAATCTCGGCCGCGTAGAAACACGCCATGGATTCCGGTAATTTCTTCATGCGCGACAAATGATAAAACAATTCGCCGCCCGGACAATAGTCCAAGACAAAGTACAGGCGCTCGGCCGTCTGGAACGCATAGTGGAGCCCGACAATGAACGGATGGCGCGTGCACCCGAGCACGCGACGCTCGGTGCGCGTATGTTCCACCTGCTTGCGCTTGACAATATTCGCTTTCGACAGGATCTTCATCGCATACAGCTGCTTGGTCGTCTTGTGACCTACTAGCACCACTTTGCCAAACGAGCCACGACCAATCACTTGAATCATCGTGAAATCGTCCAGTGTAATGCTCGCTTCTTTCCTCCCACCACCATCAACGTTGCCACTTTCTTCGTCCGCCTCATCGGCAATCGACGCACCAAAGAAGCGCGAGCGCTTCAGGGGGAGTCGATCAAGTAAGAGCGGCGGCTGATCCGCCTTGCTGGTCAAGAACTTGCGCACGTCGTCCAGTAAATGCGGATTTTGGGCCGACTGGTCGACCCGGTCATACGTGAGCAAAGACCGAAGCCAGTCCGCGAGGTCGCTTTGTCGTTTTGCAATAAAGTCGGGCTCAAACGATCCGAGCAGCTTTTTCGGCGGCAACAATGGCACGCGCACGCCCATGGGACGCAAGCGGTCATGTAACTCTTTAAACTGCTGATACCGGCGATAGATGACCCACGTGGCACCCGACTGGACACAGCGCATTTCAATGGCATAGACAGTGTACAGCCGGTTCGATGCATCATACGCAAATCCGTGGCTTCCAATCTTGACAAGTTCGGCACGGGCACCATGTGGAATCAAGTACAAGGCTTGGGCTCTCGAATCCTCTTCTTCCCTTGCCATCATCTCATGATCGACACAGTATCCTGACGCTCGCTGATGCATTTCGACACAACCAGCAAAATTACATGCTACCGGTGGTCCCGTCGGCAACTCGTCGCGTGGCGCATAGATGGCCGACATGTTGGTGCCACGAGCTCTCATGGAACTCGTTGCATTCGAACGTGGACTAGTTCGTGGCACATCATCTTCAATTTCAATATCGGCGGTTTCATCCGCTGAATAGAGCGACAACAAGTACGAGGACGTGGATCCGGTCGGTCGTGCCGTCCCCTCCTCTTGCTCTTCCCTAGAGCAACATCATACAAGCGCTCGATTAATTGACTTGCTTCCAGTATTTTGTCGTTCCCACTTACGTTTGTTCGCGTTGCGCGACGACCGAGTCCAGTGTCACTAATGCAAACTGCTGATCAATCTCTTCGACTCGATAACTCTCGCCTGTATCTAAATCTTTCACTAAATACGACGGATTCTCCCACTCCGGCCCGTCGGTTTCCTTCTCCAGGTCATTACTTTGCCTTGCTTCTTCTTCTTCTTCCATCGAATCTTCTTTCTCCGAATCCTCTTCACCAACCAATTGCTCCACATAGGGGTTCATGCCTTCGATCAACTGCTCTCCACTTGGATCCTGGAACGCTACCGTCTTCAACTGCGTCGCATCCAAAGTGCTGCCTTCTTCACTGTATTCACTACTTCCTTCACTGCTAATGATACTATCCGCGTAGCCTCCGCGCGATGCCCCCGTGATGTAATCCTCGGCGTCGATGATCTCGTCCTGATTATCGCTGAAGAGCTCGACATCTAGGACGTCTTTGGAGACGATGGAGGCTGGAATCGATAGACCGACGCCGTGCGGACTAGGCGTGATGCTTTGATGACCCATAGAGGTTCGAGCAGGCATAATCAGGGGCCCAAGAAGTCACCACCTTTTCGATGGGATGGGTGTGTGTGTGTATGTATTCTCGACGACCTTACTCAAAGTTATGGTGTGTAAAGTGTACGCTAAATTAGTAGTACGAATGTGTTCCACACCATCTTTGGGCGATGGAACCATCGAACCACTAACCCAAAATGACAACCACCACAGCAAGGAAACTCGACGTATTCTCGGCCACGAACGAGTTCTCGAAGACGTACGTGTTTCATGAGGAAGACCACACACTAGGAAATGCATTACGTTATGTTTTGATGCGCAAGTACGTTGCTTTTGGATGAAAAAACGATGACGGCTTGATCGTCTTGCGTTTTGTTTACTGACGCTGATGTTACAACCTGGGGTGTGTGTGCTCTTCCAGTCCGGATGTCGACTTTTGTGGCTACACTATTCCACACCCTTCGGAGCCCAAGATGCACATTCGGCTCCAGTCTCGTCAAGGTACGGAGTGAAGAAGACCAACTGGAAAATGCCACCCTGCTCTAACCTTTGTGACGATGGTTCAGGGGCACCTGCTGATGACGTGATGCGCTCAGGCTTATCAGATCTCCGTAAGATATCGACACACATTGGAGACGCGTATCGCAAGGAACTCAAGGCGTTCAAGCGCAAGACCCGCAAGAACTAGACGACCCTCTGTAAAATTCATGTAGCCCTTTCCAATCGCTTTCCTTCGTTTCATTGGTTGAAAGTCGATCACACCCGCCCCATCTATTGGAGAAAAGTATAACTTCTTTTCACCCCATGACCCTCGTACCAATGCGCAAGCTCGCCGTCCGAGGCTTTATGCAGCGCAATCTGTCCACTAGCGCCACGCCACGTCTCTTAACAGACAAAGAACGTGCCGAGGCGCTGAAAAAGATCACGTCTAAGTGGGAAATGGTGCCGAATCGTGACGCGATTCGCCGTAGCTTTGAGTTTTACGACTTTAATGAAGCCTGGGGATTTATGGCTCGCGCGGCGTTGCTAGCGGAGCAGATGGGACACCATCCAGAGTGGTTTAATGTGTACAATCGTCTCGATGTGACACTCAGTACGCATGATTGTGGAGGGTTGTCCGAGAATGTACGCTTTAAAATGATACTCTTTGTCGAGAGACGTGCGATCGTAGATTCAAGAGTTTTTGCTTGACTAAATATATGTTTTTTCTTGCTGCGAACGGTATAGGACATTGACATGGCTGTCGCGATGAACAGATACGCGGAACCGTGTAAAGGATCGGATTGATCGCCTAGAATGAGCAAAGGAGCAAGGAAATATCTTCTTTTTCGTTGACTCAACACGTTGATTTTTGTTACCTGTTGCTTTGTACTTGATGTAATATGTGGAACGATCAACTTTTTTCTATGATCATGTGAGCGCAGGTGCGAGGCGAATGGACATGATCGCGTCATTGCACGGGCGACGATTGTGTTGCCTCTTTCGGGTGCTATTTACCGCCGAAAGAATGAAAATCCAAGCAGATTATGTTTCAGTGCGTTCAACAAGTGTTCCCACGTTCCAAGCCTGGGATCTCGAAAAACGCCGAAGGAATTCTGGTGATGGTGCTGCCAGTACATATTAAAAAGCTCGGCTCAAGTCGCTAAAGTAAACCCTAGACGAAATGACCCGGCAAAAGCACGTAAGTTTGTAACGCACAATTCGATCGTGCGTAGATGGTGTGGGGAATCACTCGAATGAAGCACGAGGGACCCACCCAGGGCCTCACTTGCCCTGTCGTCATAAGGCATATCGATTTAAATGGTTGAGCAGTGTTTGCCACTTGTACGAGTTTAGTTGGACGCGATGACTGGACTGGAGGACAGAAGCAACGTGCTCTTGCCTTTATCCCC
Source organism: Peronosclerospora sorghi (assembly GCA_026184515.1). Taxonomy (NCBI): domain Eukaryota; phylum Oomycota; class Peronosporomycetes; order Peronosporales; family Peronosporaceae; genus Peronosclerospora; species Peronosclerospora sorghi. Next base: position 3,943,199 of record CM047582.1, read on the forward strand.
TTAACCCTAGAAAGGTTAAGGGCGTAAAGGCAAGAGCACGTTGCGTACGTGACCCGCGCACTACATACCCCAGGCAACGGAAACGAGATCGCGTAGACGATTGTGGCAGTGTGGAATGATATGGAGACACCATGCCAATTGGATACACTTCGAGATAAAAAGTTAGGTACATGTTTCAAAAAGTATCCAGTACGCATACGCATACAAGGCCTTGTAGGTCCCAACCATGACGTGTATCGTTAGAAATGAGAAGCCGCCAAAGGTGAAAGACTCAGTACGTGAGCAGAAAGCGACGCAGTATCGCCATGGACGGACGGTTTTCCCATATTCGTTAGTTGCTTGCCAAGCTTTTGGACGACGTGGGGCAAAAAGTAGCTCCTCACCGACCTTTTTTGGGCCTAAACCTTTTGATCCATCTGTCACTATCGAATACGAAGTATATGAATGAGTTCTCTAACTGCTAGTGAACGAACATATCTAAAGAATGTGTCTAAAATGGAATTTCATTTCCCTTTCTCATGACACTAACAGCAATCTTTCTTGAGTTTGTTTGAAATAAACAGAGCTTGTTTCGTCCATATTTTTTTAGGGGGTGTCTTTTTTCCAGTAATTTCTAATGTCTGTTAGTGATTGGAAGATTTTGGGTCACGGGAGAAGTATAAAATAGGTGGTTTGTTAGGTGCACCACACGAGGTTGTCTCGGCCATTCGAGAAATTGCAAATACCAAGTCAAGTATGTCGTTTATCCAGCGGTTGGTGTCGTACGTGATCAATGACGTTGCCGTCAAAGCTTTAGCCAACTCACGGGCTTTCCAGCGCTTCGCACTCAAGACGCACTACCACGTGGAAGATGCCAAAACGATGGCGTCCACGAGCGCCAACGCACTGAAGCATTCGTTCGAGCACGTTGCGCCCAAGATCAAAGAGTTTAGTCAGGCGTTTCGAGAAGAAGTAGCCCGTGACTTGAAAAAAATGAAGTAATGAGAACGTGACAGATCAAGAGCTGATACAATCGAACCTTCCTACGGAACATGTATATAAAAAATAGGTTTCCCCACGTACTCGTTCGTGTTTTCCTACCAACTCGATGCGGTTTTAGCCAGCTGGGGTACGACTCCATCACCACAATAGATGACATGGTCCTACCGCGACAACCACGAGTGTCGTAATTGCCGGGTGGATCCTTCGTCTCGTATTCCAATGTAGTGTAGTAAGCCGCTAGAATTGCATCGAACAGTCGATCCCGATTATCACATGATTGCTGTTGGCCATGCTGCCAATGGCAACAACGCGAGGTGCGGAGGTCAGGCTTTCCATCGTTGGGGCTTTCCATCGTTGGGGCTGCTCGTCTACATCGACTACGTCAAACGCGCCGTTAGGGCTAGTTGTATGCTGTGAAAATGGGGTCTCGACAAGACCCACTTTGCCCAACTAATTAGTACGGTAGGAATAAAGAAAAAGCGACAACGCGTCCACCCCATACTGTGTACCCACGAGTATCGATGGAGGTGCGTCTCGACGGCCGCTCTTTCACGTTGAGAAGCTAACAAGAACGTCGTTTCCATGAGGGAAGGCTTCAGTAACGGTATTGCCACGGCACTGTGCCATGTTGTACGGTTTGCATTTGATCTTCGACATAGCCACAGAAGCCTAACGATAATATGTATCCAGCGCTGTACCCATGGAAACACCTTCACGTAATCTGTTTGCTAGCCCTTTTCACACTCACTAGTCCTAGATGAGCTCTTTACGGAATGAATGTAAAATGGAATCGACGTGAGTAGTTTTTAGCACAGTAAATAAAAAAGATAACTACTCCCTACTGCCCGTTCACTTTTTTTCCTCTTCTCTCTTGTCTCCTTTCTCTCTCTCGTACACTACAGTGCCATCTCTTTGGACGACTCGAAGAAAATAGTTCTTGTCAATGACGCCCGTATCGCCCATGCCGGGACTCAAGACGACATTGTTGCTGGATTTGAAAAACTTGATTCCATCGTTAAGGGCCGTGGGAAAGTCAATGTAGATCAATAGATTGCAATTTGATCGCACGCCACTCACGACCTCGTCCGTCGTCACCTCGCTCTCTGTAAAGTGAATATGGTTTCGCTGCATCTTGGATAATCCTACTTGCCAAATCCGATCCCAAACCTCGCGATACGTGCCATGGATACAGTTGCGAATGGCATCGGGCGCTTCCAACGGCGTCAAAAGGTCTTGATCGTGCACCAACTGCAACGTGTGACCCTGATTCGCGCGAATGTACTTGACACGTCCAGACGCATCGGTTGTTAGTAAAAAACGCTTTTTCGTATTCGTGCGGACAACGTGTTCCACTTGCTCTTCAGTATAGGATTGGAACAGTGGAAGCGCCAGTAGCTGAGCCAATGGGACAAATCCCGACGGTTTCATTTCGAGCCCGAGCTTCTCGGCCCCATGGCGGAGAGCATAGGCCAATGTTTTAGATAATTGAACGTCGGGAGGGTCCTTAACACGACGCGCCTTACTTTTCCGATGCGGTTTGCGAGTGGCCATTAGAATCGACAAATGGGTATGTACGCTTGCTATAATGGGTACAGTACCTGAGTTAGATAAAATGAGTACAGGACCAGAGTTTTTCTAGAGACAAGATACGAAAAATGGTAACTTACGATGAGAGGATGGGGATGAGTAGCTAACGGAAAGGATGCGACCACTTGAAGGACAGTAAGCTCCCGAGTTTGTTTCCGCGTAAGCATTACTTGGATATTGTGGACGACGCCTGGATCATCGACAAGTTGTCGGACGATGGTAAGGTGCCGGTAACGGCAACCTGACAAAAATTTGGGTCCTTTTTATTTACAATGCTGACGTTTTGGGTAGAGATTGACGTCCCTCCTGAACTGGAGTTTGACCCGACTGGCACGGAAAGTCCGTTTGGTAAGTAAGTATAGGTGCACATTATTCATTTATAGCTACAGGAAGGGATTGATTCTTTTCTTTTTACGCAGGTGAGCCGTCGATGGGGGCGTCAGCATCTGAAAAAGTGGATCGGTGGAGTGACCTCGGACTGGATCAGTGGGCCAAAGACACTGCTTAAGATGGAATTAAGATTTTAAAGTACCTCTAAAGTACCTCTAAAATCTGCCATTAATTGGTAATCCCGTCACACAACACACACACAAGTGGCCTACGCTCGTGTCCGGCCTAGCGCGTCCACCATTCCTTGAGTCGTGGACGCCACAAGGGACTCGCTCCCTTACGTCTGCGCCATATCGACCTTGGCGATCGTGAGCGCCAGGATCTGAAACGCCGCTTTCATGTCCTGGAGCTCACAATACTCATTGTCGCCATGATAGACCGCGCTCTTGCCAAAGCCCACGAGGGTCAAGTCAAAGCCACGCCGTTGCATGTCGCGCACGAGCGGCAAACTGGGCACATCCAAAACCGTGCGTTAGTCCTTTCGTGGCACGAGCCGCGCGCGTGGAGCCTTCGGACACGCACCTTCCACTAATGGAAAAGGGCTTGACCTCGCCAAGCACGTTCTCAATGGCCGAACACAGCGCTCTGTGCCACGCTCGTCAGTGTTTCCACACACAGACTCCACACCAATGTGCCAGCCAAAGACTCCACTTACTTGTACCCGCTCGAGTCCAAGGAACACGCAATGCCTTCATAGTAGCTAGGATCAAACACGAGCTCGAGCTTTCCCTGTCGGTTCTCCGCGGGAAGCACGTACTTGGACACGGGACCGCGCGTGCCCTCGAGCGACGTGAGTTGCGCGTTCAGATCCTCGACAAACGCCGTCATCTTGGCCACCATCTGCCACAGAAACGACGACACATGCATCAAGGAAGGCGCGGACCACGCCACCCATCATCTGGCATGGTACCCACCTCTTGCATGTCATAAAACGGAGATAAGCGCACGTCGCCAGCAATTGTGGCCCATGGGGGACTAGAGCACGCAGCCACCACACAAGGTTTGTGAAACAATGACAACCGGGTTCCTTTTCACGCTCCTCCTCCCCCCTCGTCGTACATTTGATTGAGTCCATTCATGGACGACTCGATCCGCGTCGGTTTCATCGTCGATGGACACGAGAAATTGTACGCCTTCTCTTGCGCGAGCGGTCCAAATTCCTCGTAAAAAAACGCCTGGACTCGCGCGAGGGCGTCCATGACCAATTCAATGCTATTGATGCCGAGATGGGGTAAACCACTGTGAAAGAGCTTGCCTGTGGTTTTCAACGTCCACGTAATCGCGCCGGCAGTGCCAATGCATGGCTGACTATCGGAACAATCGACCCACAACACGGGTCCGTGCTGGAGAAAGTCGAGCTTGCCCGTCTCCATGAGCGCTTCGACGCCCACGCCTCCAATTTCACTATTTTCCTCGGACGCAATCAAGACACCCACGATTTCGGTCGTCGTACGAATCGCGTGCTTGGCGAGGTCACGGAAAAGCACTGCCACACACACAAAAAAGCACAAGGTGTCAAGAAAAAAAGCGCTTTTTTTTTGTTCGACCGCGGCCTCTTGTGTACGTACATGTCAATAAGGCCACATGACCGAGACAGTCGGTCGTGCCGCGTCCGTACAATTTGTCCCCTTCGACCGTCAACGTAAATGGATCACGCTCCCAGCCTTCCGGATTCGCTGGCACGACGTCGAGGTGGGCACCCACGAGCGCCAGGGTCTTGTCCGGCAGGGCACATGACGGTTTATACCTGATAATGACATTGCCACGCCCTGGCACGAGCTCGACGCGCTCGACCGTGAGCTCGGCCCCCGTAAAGGGCGCTAATTCGTCCAGCACAAAGTCCGAGACGAGGTTTTCTTGGGGCACGAGGCCCAAACTAGGCGCATTTTGGACCTTTTCCTACGATAGAGAGATAATAGATAGATCCAGTTGGAGACAGGAAAAAAGGGTGAGACCATTTTATCCAAAATATAGGTTTGTGGACCACGTGGAGGCAGAGAGAGAGAGAGTCGTACCGAGACACTAATAAGCTTGCGCAAAAGTTCCACGTACTCGGTCTCGTTGAGTGCAAGGTCCGAGAGCGTTGACATGTTGATTGATTTTAATATGGGGAATTCTTCAAAAAAGGGGAGAAAATTTAACTTCTTTCTCAAATGGGGGGAGAATTTATATTTTAAATATATGATTGAAATATAAAGGGTCAGCCTGCGGTCACCCCCCCCCCTTGCTCCGGTCACACACCCCTCCCTTTTATGTCCAAATGCGGTAAATTGGGGCGAAATGAACGGGGTGAATTTAAAATAGGGAATTGATCGGGTGTGCCCCGCCCGATCAATTCCCTGATACCGTAACGGTATGATGAACAAGTTGTTGCTTCATATTCCAGTACATATTGCGGAAGTTACTCCTCGTCACGATATACGCTTCATCACTACCCTCTGGCTTCACGGATACCTGCGCGAAAAACCACAGTTCTTTATTAGCAATTGTCAACCTACTTTTCTATCATCAAATTACTCGTTGACGACATACATTCAGGTTAATATCATACATTCCATGGGCGTAATTCGGGTCCGTGATGTACGGCAAAGGCGTTGGTTATTTCTGAACTGGACCAAAACTTGGCTCGCAGCGGAATGGCTCTAATGCTGCTTTGAATATCACGAGCTATCAGGATGACGTTTAGAGCATGGGGTTAGTCTTTGACAATCGCAATTCAAATTGACAAGAATTTCTTACCACTCCAGTTGTTCATCAACACTACACCGAAGATGTGGTCCTCAGCTTTGCCCATTGCGATTGGCTCGCCAAGATTACTTGAGGGTCCAACGAAAAATGCCTGTGGAGAACCCACCGATGTTAGAATGTCATAACATGTGAATAACACATCGTAGAGTTACTTGCCATCTCTAGCTCGAAGTCGAGCACACTGCACGGCCCATATACAGAGCCCTTCGAAGGATCAGCTTTGTCAGCCTGCAACTGACCGCACGGACGAATAATTTCAGTACCAGACGTGACGATCGATGAAGAGCGTCCATGGTAGCCGACGGGTAAGTGCAGCCTTTAATTTCATAGAAACAGAGAATTGTAAGTCAGTAGATGAACAAGTCTTGCTAGTCAACTACCCGACGCACCAGTTTGGCTGCAGCGCATTGTCTTCCCCACGAAATATGCGACCGACGTTGGTAGCGTGCTTGCGCGAAGAGTAGAAGTCTGTGTAATAGCCGATCTTGGCGGGCAGATGCATGCGCACATTCTCGTAGGGGATCAGTGAGCGCTGTCGAAGTGCATCATTGTCACGTAATGCGGACTCGTCGACTGATAGCAGTTGTTGGACAGTATAGCGCGCTGCTGACCACACCCCAGGTCCTAGTGCCATAAATCCATTGAGCGACGAGTGGAGAACAATTTGTCATAAGATGCGGAAAGAAAGATCACTCATAGATATTTTTACGGGCTCACCTCATAGAAGCAGGCGGCGTCAAACCCTTTAAAATAGCCTTCCGTCTCTAGTACGGACAAATCTAGCACCTAACACACCCTAAGTTGTTAGAAGCTATGGTAAAACGACTCAAGCAAAAAAGAAACGTACAAATTCTCCAATGGCGACGCCTACGCGCTTCTTCTCATTGCTTTTGGTAGAGAAAATGCCTATGGGGAGAACCTCACATAAAAGGGAGGGGGGGTGACCGGAGCAAGGGGAGGGTGACCGCAGGCTGACCCTATATATTTCAATCATATATTTAAAATTTAAATTCTCCCCCCATTTGGGAAATAAGTTAAAGTATCTCCCCCTTTTTGGAGAATTCCCCTTTTAATATACCCCAAATAAAAGGCAGGGATCAGATTGAGTCGCATTCTGATTGGTTGGAGAGGTACGGTACGAGTGAACACCCACATTTCGTACGCAAGAGCAGTGTCCTCTGGACAAAAAGGTGCAGGATGTAAGGGTAGTGAAGTGTGTTGAAAGGTGTTAGTATCCATCGTAGCGTAGATACGTAGGAAACTCGAGTCGTAATCGTCGTATAGTGAAGTCAAATATACCAAATCGTCTCGTGTCTGTATCTCGACAACCAATTAAAGCTAGGTTGCGAGAGTGACACCCTTTGAGAGATTGTTGAACGTCCGACGAAGTGAATGCAAGTAGATGTTTATCTAATGCAAAGTTTATTGAGAAGTGATTAGCTAGCCTAACATGAATATGCATGAGCTGTTGAAGGTATACTATACCGCTAACAGCTGTTGTGTTACCTACATACCTTATCAGCACAAAAGTAGGCAGTACTCAGAACCGAGAGTACACATGCCTTATTTTTAGCACCTAAAAGATAAGAAATACAGATTGCTAACTAAAAAAAATGGTCCTACCTAATTATAATAATTAAGTATACAGATTATTTTTAACAAAGTGTCTTTCAGAGGAAACCCAACGGTCAACGGAGGTGAAGGTATGATGTACCGAAAAGGTACATTTCCTAAATCCTATCACACGATAGTGAACGCTACCACCCGTCGATTTACGTGGTAAAGTCCGATATTCTTAGTGGATCTTGAACGCTCCGATCATGTCCCCCTGCTTAATCTACTGCGCAAGACACCACGCGCCGCGTTTTTAATATTCCATCGTCCGGGCAGCTTGTAATATTTGATCCGCTTTTCAAAAAAATACCCCGTCGATAGTATTTCCAGATGCCACTGAACGGGCAATCGTCCGTCTTGCGTGTACACTCCATCCGGCAGCTGCGGGGCTTCTCTAGCCCCTTCCCAGGTAATACATCGCTGTGACTCTCCAACGATAGTCATTTTACCGACGCCGCACTACCCGGGAAGCTCCTCCGCCAATCATGTGGTGGAGTCGAGTCAAAATCAAACACCGAAGTGTCCTGAACCCGATCACCATCGTGCCCAGCGGACCAACTTACGCGGGGGGTACCCCGCGAACCTTCGCCTACATTCCGATCGGATGCCCGATCTGTACTGCAGGACGCCTGGTCCGATTTATTTATTTTTTTTATTCAGACGTTTCTTACCTTGTGTACCCATTAGTTTGGGTGACTAAACACTCGGTGGACCGTCGCGCGATATGAACTTGGGGATCGATACGGATTGATACACTTCTGGGGCAGGTTGTGTCTAGGGTAGAACTCTTTACCGTAAACACGTCAATGTCCAACGATATAGTTAATCCAATATAATTTCAGGGTGTAAATAGAGCGCAAATCGTCACTCCAAATACGTCAATAATCAATACTTTAGTGTATACTTAATTCCAGTATACTTTTGGGGCATATCGCGTATAGCGATGTGTAGACCCAACCAATAACTTTTGGGGCAGATCGCGTATAGAGATGTGTAGACCCAACCAAAACTTTTGGGGCAGATCGCGTATAGCGATGTGTAGACCCAACTAAAACGGGAGATAGATGAACCAATAAGTATCAGCCAAGCGAACGTATCCGATAGCTTGGGGCTCCACCAGTGAGATCTCCACGTAACCTTTCCGATTAAACAATAACACGTTCCAAACGTGTGCGACCTGAGAGTGAGTGTAAGTGCTGACCACGCACTACTGTCGTGGGACTTACGGCGGGCCAAGTGCGTCTGTAACGCGTCCCGGCCGGGTAAATTGAGCTAGAGGGGACCTTGTTAACCCTCTGCTCCCAATGAATCCGTAATCGGAGGGGGGACTTATGCGTAGAAGAAAGAAACACAAACACTATATTTAATAAGGAAATTGTAAAACGACACCCGGCGTGCCAAACTTAAAACTACCCCCATTAAAATTCACCAAATAAAGCCAAATTCTGCATAATAGGCCGAGCCCTAACCGTTCTGAATGCTCTGTTATGCAATCTGATGCGCGCGCCATTTTATTTAAGAGACAAACAGAAAAATGATCATAAAGAAAGGAAATAACGTCCAAATGGTATTTTTGCCCTTACAACGCTCCATCAGAGTTTTCTGCTTCTGATGCTGACATGATGAAATCGTTGGACGTGTTTTACTATCAGGGCGTTTGCAATTTCTGCACCAGACGAAATGTCATGATGGATATGGCCAAAACTCCGACAGTCCAACTCGGACGGAGCCACAATTGGTGGCTGTGGAGAATTCAATTCTCATTTTGGCTTTATATTGTGAATTATAATGGGGGGGGTCATTCTAAGTCTCGCACGCCGGGCGTCGTTTTACCAACTTCCTATTTAATATCCATTAAAAACATAATATGTAAACTACATGAAATATCGTGTGACTCACCTAAAACCGCGTACTTGACACTCCTGACAAACGATTGAACCAAAATCCTCTCCCCTTTTAACCAACCCGATCGCTCCAAACTGATTGGCGGTATACCAGTATAAACTGGTCACAAACTTTCATCTTCGCTTCACCACAATCATCTCGTTTAAACCCGATTCTCGATCAATCAAAACGCTCGGTCAGACTTTCCTCCATTCTTCCGGGTAATTAGTTGGTCTGTAAACTCCTCATCAATCGGCTACTTCGAACGTGGTATATCTGTCGATTTTTGGTGTAGCCATATTTGGCTTTCAAGTGAAATCTCATAGTGGAAACGGATTGGCTGTAATTACCTGAAGACATGATGTTAAAAGATTTCAAGCTTATAACGCTTAGTGATCTTAAGCGAGTATTATTGGCTTAAATTCTTTTAATTATATAATATATTTTTTACTTCTCATCACTACAAAGCACTTCTAGCAGCGGATCTATAGTAATCCACCAAGCATGCATATCGTCTGACCTGTAGTTCCAAGCAAGCCAGCATCCTCGCGCAAGTCTGCCTGTGCTAACAGGTTCTGAGCCCAAGACGCACACGTGTATTTTGAAGTGTTTCGTTTGTGACTAAGTTGTGACTTCACGAGTGGAATCTTCTCGTGTGGAGTTAAGATTCCTGATACTAGTGGAAGTCCCCTCACTTTCGGAGGGCTAGTGTAATTACTTTTCTTTGATTTTATCGTGGTATAATGTTTCGTTTTTGTGAATTAAAATGGACGAAGATACGCAAAGTGGGGAGTTGGGAGTTTGATGTCGTCCAAGGAGATGTCCTGCAAGCTATATTAAATGGGTTAAAAAAGGAAGTACAGACACGCCTTGTGTCTGTGGAGGAAGCCCAGGGCCGTGCGTCGGTCGCAAGTACACCTTCTGGGTCGAGGAAGGACTCCCCGGTTGATCCCTGGAACAGTGTGTTCCGGGAAACGTTAAAAAACTACGGTTCGTTAGGTCAACAGATGACCTTAAACGATTTGAACGAGGACTGTAGTATTGAAGTCGGTGGAGCAGCGCGAGGTAATGCGGATAGACTCCCGACAAATGCCCGGAAAAATGTACAAAATTCGGGCGGAGCAGATGTGCCGGCAGCGCACATATATGGTCTGCAGTTCGAACATGCCGCCCAAGCGCCGGGTAAACATTTTGTACAGGCAGGATGTACGAAGATCCAAGAAGCTCGGCATCGAGAAATTCTCGGGGGTTGAAATATATCCGTGACTCGGTGCCACTTTCAAGCAGTGGGCATACCTCTTCATTGAGGCCGTGGATATAGCGGAAATTTCGTCCGGTTTCGTTTGGACGGAACGTCTAAAAGTAAATAAGTTTGGATAACACCTGGAATGTAGCCGGTGCGGCTAGCGCACAGAGGAAGACTCTTCCTTAAAGCGATATATACCGCTACTTAGCCGATACGCCCTTATAAGGGCTTAGTAGGAGAGCTCTCCTACTCGGGGCCAAGATTCCCGGGGTGGTTTACTACTTAGCCTTAACGGCTGTGTTCCCTTTACGGGGTGTGAGTAAAGGGAGGGCTCCATCTTACCTACGACACTCACTGCACGCGCGACCGGTCGAGGTCGCACGTCTGCACTTTAGAGTGAAATGTAAACTGAATATATTTAATATGTAATTAGCCATAATTAATTTAAACTAATATAAACTATATGTAATAAGTAGAATATTCCTAATTCGTACCTAGCTAAAATGTAGTGTACACACCTGTTTACCGACACGTGGATGGCTGACACACCACCACACCAAGGGCCCCTTCCCTGATTGGTTAAAATAACCAATGGTTCAAAACGTTTCAAACCGGTCAATACTGACCTCAACCGTAGTGTACTCATGTACACCAACACTAAATGTAACCCAAATGTAACCCGGTTACATCCTCCCCCATCAAGACTATTGCTTACGCAATAATCAAAATCTTGTTGGAGAAGTCCAACGCCAGTATCTCTGGCTGTCCATTGTACACCTTCAGTGGTGCTATGGACGAAAACTATTCCGACAACTCGGAAGTATATGCCCTTGGGGAGATCTCCCCAACGGCTGGCCACGCTGACAGCGCCGAACGTCGCTGTCGGTCATCCAACCCATTCCCCACACGTGGGGAAAGCGCACTAACTCGTGCGCCACCGTTACCCGCTAGGGGTGATACCTCCAGGTTGCCAAAGGCGACCACCACCAATGAACCGTCCTTGGTTCATGAGGCCCGACGTGCCGTACGGACACGGAAGGGACCTCGCGACCCTCAAAAGAGGGCTAAGCAGGCGGTCAAGAGGGGTCTAGCCTCCTATACCCCTGGTCCAGCGGCTATACTGCCGCGTGAAATTGCGCGTCGGAACCAACTCCGGGCCCGACTACTAACGCCCAAACATTATACCGTTAAGTCCTACCGGACGCGCCTCGGGAAGCAGGCACGCGGTGTCTTCGTGGATATCATCCGCGAGATTCCCTTTGTTCTCTTGAGGGAAGAAAGCGTCGAAGACGCAGAACAGGCATTTCGCGCCTGGGTGGAAGGGGAGAAACGCCTCCCCAGTTTCGATTCGCTGTAAAACAGCTTTTCCGAACACGACGTTCGGGTAGAGAGGGCGCTACGCTTGGCCTATGCTCAGGCCAAAGCGCAAGGGCAATTACCTGCCTCCAATTATACGCGCTCTGCTCTCGATGTGGTGCCGGAGAGCAATGAAAGCACAGCATCTGCCTCCGGCGAACTCCCAGCTACTGGGAGTGAAGGGGCTTCTTGAGACCCTTTGGTCGTTGACTCTCAGTGGGATTCTCCCGCTCGAAAGCGTCAACGACGTCACGGCAATCCTGCCGCAGGGGAGTCTCGTACTCCCACGATCTCTGGGAATGTGGATACCCTTTCCACTTCACCAGGTACTGGGTCTCGCCCCGGTGATGGCGTCGTGCCATCAGGCGTTCCACATGGTAATGTGGAGTACCCTCCGTATCGAGCACTGGAGGAGGGGGTCGCGCTATTGCGACGTGACTTCTACGAGCGCTGTGATCGGCACACATCCAAGATGATCAGGAGGGACTCCGCAACGAAGGGAGTACGAATGAACTCATCGAGGGACGGCTTGCCTCTCTCTAGTCTCTCGTTGCGGAACTCCAGGGTCGTATTTCAACCCTGTCGGAGATGTTCCGAACTGTCGCGCCTTTCGGCTATCCGGATTCTCACCCTCCTCCGAGAGAGGGCCCGCCTCAGGGTTCTGGTATGGCTTAAGCATACCCACATAGAAGGTTGGATGCGTACGCATCGCCTTCGGGATGTCTAAGGTATACGACAAGCCCTTTCGGGCTAATACCTTAAAGGGCCCCACAAACCTGGGGCGCAGTTTATTGCGCAACACATTTGAAACTGCATGTGTAGGAAGATTTTTAGCGTTTATTAAAACACTTTCTCCTACTTTGTACGCCCTTTTGTTACGCCGATCCTTGCGGTCGGCCTGTAACTTTTGCTTGTCTTGGCTTTCGGCCATGGCATCGCAAACGTGTCGTAAGACACTAAGGCGCGTCGATAAAAACTTATTGATGTGCTTTCGCACAGATACAGGGCTGACATCAGGGAATCCTCTCCCCTCAAGTCCTGGGCCACACACAAGTGGCGTCAACGGAGCCCTCGGATTCATTAATTCATTCACGTAAAACGGGGTAAACCCCGTAGATGCATGTACCGAATTG
>CM047582.1:3956147-3973762 GCA_026184515.1 Peronosclerospora sorghi
AAAAAGTGGTAGATGAGTGGGGAGACTTGCTCTCCCTCAAAATCCCTGCCTCTTCTTTCCCCTTGAAGAATGCGTCGATGGCGTCGCATTGCTCCTTGGGGAGATGCAACTGACTAGTGACGCAGTATTTGGTTCCAGGAACCACATCAATTTCATGTCGTACTCCCCGATCCGGTGGTAACCCAATCGGCGGGTTGTCACTAATGACATCTCCGAGTTCCTTTAACAAGGAATGGTAAGGGTCCTCAGGATCCGCAAGGATCTTGTGACTGCTTCGGGCATTCAATGCCTGTTTGGTTTGCACCAAAACTGACTCGTCCATCGTGGATGAGGAGTTCAACTCCTCCTCCGGACGCAACACGACGACCTAGTCGATTTCATCTGCTTTCAAAGCAGTTTCAAACTCGTTGAAGGACATCTCCTCCAACGACTACAGTTCGCCTACCCCAGGCAACCGTTCAAGGCTTACGCCTTCCATGACATTACCTGTCACCTGATTCAGCATCCGATAGGACTGCTGACTACTGGCCTCGGGACTCTTCCCGTGACCCAGATGGGGGGAGTCGATTTCCCCATCTATTGGAAGCGCATCGCGCCTATCCACAGAGATCTTTACCTCAACCACCGGTGACTCGCCGGTCTCACCTAATACGGCGTGGTCGAAATCAATTCCGACGTGCGGAAGAGACGAACTACGCGTCTCTCGGCTTGGAAGAGCCTCGCGCTTAACCACAGGGGTCTCTACCCCTACCACTGTAGTCGAAACTTTTTCGCCGAACACGGCGTGGTCGGGAGCCCCGACCTGCAGAAGAGACAAACTACGGGTCTCTTATCGAGGAAGAGCCTCGCGCTTAACCTCAGAGGAATCCACCTCTACCACTGGCGACTGACCAGTATCGCCTTTATCGGCGTGGGGATTAACTGCCGAATCCCCCTCGTCAAGGAACACTTCCTTGACCTCATTGGGACTGATCATCTCAGACATCCCAACCTCTGGCATCTCACGCCAGAATCGCTTTTGAGATCGAGCAAAGGTGGGTTCATGACTCTCCAATGCTTCACCCGATCGCGGGTGCGTTGAGCCAATGGACTTAGACTTCCAGTCTATCCATGGCTCGTGGCGTTCCATTCACTTCATTCCCAGATGAGGTCATACCTCGAGTCCAAATCCAGGACTAGGCAACGTTCTGAGCTATCAAAGCCTGCAAACTTCAGCTTAAAGTCAATCGAGACATTGGGTACAGAAACCTGTACGCCCGTCGCAAGACGGACCGTGACAACGTCACGAGAACGTGCCTCTAGGGCCTCGGCATACAGCCGACTCTTCTACACAGAAGCCCGTCTGACATAATTTTCAGACGCTCCAGAGTCTATCAAGACTCTACAAGGCTTATCAAAGCCTTTCACGTCCGCAAGGACGACCATCAACCCTGGATGGTACACCAACTCGGTGCTAGAAAGCACCTTTTCCCTCGGGGCTTTGTGCTGTCGTCCCCTCCCCTGGGGCTTAACAGCACTGAGGGATCCCCCAGTAGGGCGCCCCGCACCTACAGGGAGCCGTCGTTTCCCGACGGCTTGAGCGAGAGCCTTTTCCTCGCCTTCGGCCCCTTATATCGAGTGTCTCGCTGGTGATTTTTCGGACATCTGTTCCGCAGATGATCTTTAATTCCGCACAGGAAGCATCTTAGCGGCCCATGCCGCTGCAACATTGCAAGGAGCTCCGCTTCGAAGCCCTGCGGGGAGGTGTCAGAGTGACTCCTAGCGGAAGGTTTCTCTTCCTCTTCGACCTGACTCAGGTCCATGGGTTCGGGACCCACCTTAGTGGAACGGAAGTTCCTCTCGGCGTTGAACGCCATCTTGAACGCCTCCCCCAGGGATTGGGGTCGGCATCGGAACAATTCCGAACGTGCTGGCCCTTCTATCAGGCCTCCCATGAACACGGGAATGGACACATCGTCCGAATATTCTTTCGCGTACATCCCTGCCAACAGGGTATTTAGTTCTTGGACGTATGTCTCAAAGTCCCTAGTGCCCTGACGGCACCTCAGAAACGCAAGCTGATTCTGGAAAAACCAGATCAGGCATAGCGTACATGTCCATAAGCTTTTGCTTAAGGACTTCCCAGTTCTGGAACACGTCCGTGACCGAATTCGGGCACGTAAACGCCCATGCACGGGCTTTACCCGTAAGATGGGTTATTGCAAGTCCCACTTGCAAGTGATCCTCGATCACATTCGGTGTGGCGAAGGCCGTTTCTACCTCGCGAAGCCACACATAAAGGTTATCACCTTTTTCACCGGTGAATTCCTTTATCTTAAAGGATAACGGAGGGCGCACACCCGTCGCAGGATTACTTCCGCGCAAATTCGCCTCATGGGCAATGAGGGTGTTCACCCTCTCACGCACGGTCTCAAAACCCTGCTCCACCAGGTGGTGCATGCCAAACGAACCCAATATGGGTACCAGCCTCTTAAAGGCTTCTTGTGGGACGGGGTTTAACTTACCCCAATCGTCCTGTTTCATCCTTTGCAGAGGATGCCGTCTACAAACACAGGTGTTGGATTGACTACTAGTGCTACCAGATGTAGGAAGTGCGTACACGCACGGTGCGGCTAGCGCACAGAGGAAGACTTTCCTAAAGCGGCGATACGCCGCTACTTAGCCGATACGCCCTTATAAAAGGGCTTAGTAAGAGATCGCTCTTTTACTCGGGGACAAGATTCCATTGGTTTACGAGTTAGTATAGACTAGCGCCTGATACAAGGCTTCCCTTAGAAAGGGGGTAGTTAAGGGAAGGTATTCCCTTTCATTATAACAAACACTCAGTGCGCGCGCGACCGGTCGAGGTCGTGCGCCATCAGTATTTAGTGTATTTTGTAAACTGATGTATATTTAATATGTAATTAGCCTAAATTAATTAAACTAATGAAAACTATATGTAATACTGAGTAGAACTTACTCAATTCGTATCTAGCCGAAATGTAATGTACACTACCTGTGTAACAACACGTGGAAGGCTGCCACGCCTCCACCAAGGGCTCCTGCCCCGATTGGTTACAATAACCAATAGGTCGAAACCTTTCGGACCGGTCAATACTTGACCTCAACCGTTGTGTACTTACGTACATCACGTAACCAAATGTAACCCTGTTACACATGGTGTGGAGGGACTCACAAAAAAGGACCTCGCCAAACATGCCGAGAGAGCCCTGATATGAGGGCGAAATGATGAAACCAAGGGGTACAAGGTGCTGCTTCTCAGGGATAGAGTGGTAACGGTCACTCGTCACGTTAGCGCTATCGAAACGCTTGACGAAGGGGCGAGTGAACAAATTACAAAACTTCGGAAGTTTCAGCTAAGGAGGAGCTAATACGGCAGGCTGAAAGCCGGAAAAATTCGAATCAGCCGAGTGAAGATTCAGGAGCAAGCCAAGTTTTGATGATAGGCGAAGCTCAAGAGACACGCGGACACCCCATACAGCCAGGGCGCACACGAAAGAAAACACACAAGGCAATCGCACTCGAAAAAGTTGAAAAGAAGGCCGAGAAGAAAGGGCGTGAAAATGCAAGTGATGTGACTGAAATATCAAGTGTACGAGAGCGTCAAATGGACGATATGGAAATTAAAATCTCGAATGGAACATCTGAAGTGGAAGGAAAAATGCCTGAAAATATCTCTGATAGAAATGCATTGTTTGTATATGCTGTAAGTGAAATTATTAATGGCGGAGATACGCCTCGAATTGGCGTGCCTGATCCAAGGTCGTTCAAAGAGGCTCACGAAGGAGCAAACTCCAATCTTTGGGCTCAAGCTGAGCATGAGCAGATCAGGTCGCTTGAAGACCTTGGAACCTGCAAGATCGTTAAGAAAAGGCCGGACAAGAAGCCTTTACCCACTAAGTGGGCGTACAGAACTAAGCTACGGACAGACGGAACTGTCTAGATTTACAAGGCCAGACTCGTAGCACGCGGTGATAGAAAGATTTACGGGCAGTATTATTAATTCACGTTTTCGACAGTCATGGAAATCGATAACGTGAAGGTAATCCTTGCCATGTCGCAAATTTGGGGGATACCGGCGCGGCACGGTGATGTGCCAAGTGTCTATCCAAAAGCTAATACGGAAGATGATGATGAGATAAATCTGAAGATACCACAAGCCATGAAGATCACGAAAGAAATTCTCGAAACTTTTGATGTGATATCAAGCGATAAACTTTCGTTAAAATTGGAAAGGAATTTGTACGGTTTGAAGCAAGCCGGAAGATTGTGGCATCAGTTACTATGTAAAACTTTGGAAAAATTGAAGTTTAAGTAGTGTGTTACGGACACATGTGTGTTTGTCAGACGTGACGGAAGTGGTATTGTTTTGGCAGGGGCATATGTTGACGGCATACTAGTGACAGGAACCACAGTGGAGGCAGTTGACGATTTTTTTACAGAAATGAGTGTATTGGAGCTAAAAGATCTAGGTGCTGTAACCAAGTTCTTGATGATCCGTATTTGAAGGCAACCCGAGAGATAGATACGAATTGGATCAGAAGGCTGCTATCGAGGAGCTCCTGATCACACATGAACTAGGAAAGATTAATGCAGCACGTACGCCAGTGCTAGATGCGGATAATGTCAAAGATTTCAAGGAAGTTTTACCGACGAAATCAAGGGACAAGTTTCCAAGTATAAAAAGTTTCCAATCGATGGTCAGTAGTCTGTTATGGATATCTCGTTGCACAAGACCTGATATTGCTTTCGCGGTGCACTGTGCAACGAGACGCACACACGCACCCATATTAGGAGACTACAAGGCTGCAAAAAGGATCGTGAAGTATTTGAAGGGAACAAGATCAATGAAGACTCGATTAAACCATGATGACGAATTTTCTATGCCAATTCGAATCATGTGTTATACCGATGCTGATTTCGACGGTGACAGAAAGTATCGCGAGAGTATCAGTGCAGCAGTGATTAACATCAATGGAGTTATCGTTTCATGGAAATGTAAAAAGCCGAGGAGGGTGGCACTGTCCACAGCTGGGGCTGAGTTTGTTGCTGCAGCTGTGGGCGGTAGGGAGGCATTAGATTGAGCGAATTACTCATGTAAATCGGTATACATTCGAGAGAAGCACTACTGATGAAGATGGACAATCAAGCAGCTATCAAGCATGTGGAGTGCGAAGCAAGCGTCACTAGCACCAAGCACGTCGATGTTTAGCTGAAGTTTTTTTAAAGGATCTAAATAAGAAGGGTGTGCTCAAGGAAACTCATGTACCGAGTTTGGAAATGATAGCGGACCTGCTTACGAAAGATTTGAACGCGCAACGAATGCAAGATCTGCGAAAGCAAATTGGTTCATAATGAAGGTGTTACAGCGCGCGCCGTTTCAGGAGTAGTGTCGATTTTTGGTGTAGCAATATTTGGCTTTCAAGAAAAATCTCATGGTGGAAACGGATTGGCTGTAATTACCGGAATAAATGATGTTAAAAGATTTCAAGATTATAACGCTTAGTGAGCTTAAGCGAGTATTATTGACTTAAACTGCTTTTTTTTTT
Source organism: Peronosclerospora sorghi (assembly GCA_026184515.1). Classification (NCBI taxonomy): domain Eukaryota; phylum Oomycota; class Peronosporomycetes; order Peronosporales; family Peronosporaceae; genus Peronosclerospora; species Peronosclerospora sorghi. Next base: position 3,961,697 of record CM047582.1, read on the forward strand.
TAATTATATAATATATTTTACTTCTTGTTTTATCAACTAAGGCGCATCACTACAAAGCACTTCTAGCGGCGGCTCTATAGTGTTCCACCAACGCACGCATATCTTCTGACCTGTAGTGTCAAGCGAGCAAGCATCATCGCTCAAGTCTGCGTGTGCTAAACAGATCAGCCTGTCTGATCTTACGGCGGAGCTTTGGCCCCTCCCGAAGAGGCTAAGTCCCAAAAGTGAGGAAGAAGAAAAGAGGAGAGAGGAAAGAGGATGAAGCCGGGCCCGTGGTGTGTGCACAATTATAATAGGGATATATAAATAGATGAGCAGACAATTCTGTCATACGTGATGTCCCTCCAGCTGGTAGGTACATGCCAAATGGATCCTATTTTTTCTTGGCGCAATAAAAGCGTCATCCCGGTTGCCTGGTATTGCACAAAACTCATCCAAGAAGGATAAAAACAGTCACGTCTCTTAGAGTGCAATCCTTGGAAGTTAAGCACTGATCAGGTCAGTCCTGGGACCAAACTGGCCTAGTCCAAACCTTCTCCAAAAGTTCTGGAACTGTCGGTCTCTAGATACCTTTCCATCGCCAGACCAACAACATAATGAAGTCTACCAGGACATATCGCAAACAATATCAGCTAGGTACCAGTAACAGACAGTATCGGTGAAATTGGACCCCACTATTGATATAATTTAAGCTCTTCTGACGACTCGGATAATGTTGACGGCGTGGATACCGATTAACTTAATAGTGATCAAAATGGCAGGTCTGCAGCTGATCAGGGCGACATTAGTCTGGTCGATAGTGATCAAATCCGAATTGCCAACGCCCGATCACGATCATGTTCCACTCATGGCGCCGTTCAACTCCTTATCAGGGTCGTTACTGTGGTGAAGTAAAGGTGAAATTTTTTTGAGTAGCATGTACCGGTATACCGTTGATCAAGTTGGAGCGATCGGGTTGATTGAAAGGGGAGAGTATTTTGGTCCAATCGTGTGTCAGGAGTGTTTAGTACGCAGTTTTAGGTGATTCACACGATTTTGAGTGTAGTTTACATATTCGGTTTTAATTGGATATTAAATACAGTGTTCTTTTTCTTTGGTTTACGCAAAAGTCGCCCTCTCCTACCACGGAGTCTTGGGGAGCAGAGGGCTAACAGGGTCCCCTCTAGCTCAACTTTCCCGGCAAGACGCGCAACAGGCGCACTAGGTCCTGTGGTGGAGTCCAGTTCAAAATCGAACACCGAAGTGTCCGGAACTGAACCACCATCGTGCCCAGCAGACCAATTAAAGGAGGGGGTACTCCGCGGACCTTCGCCTGGGTGCCGATCAGGTGATCGATCGGCAATATAGGACGCCGAGTCCGATTCATCACGCGTCTCTCCTTGTGTAACCATTGGAATGGGTGGCTACACACTCGGTGGACCGTTGCTTGGTGGATACTTTAGAGAAGATTGATTTGGATGTACCACTTCTGGGGTACTGATCCAAAATTCCAACGTAAGATAATGCGAAATAGCCGATCTGCAAACGAAGTGGAAATTTTAAGTCCGAATGTGGTTAAATCTGGCACTTGACCTACCGAGGAAGTAAGTAATCCAGCCTAAAGTAAATCCTCGCACGTGATTGCAGAACAATGAGTAATCCAGCCAATAAGTGTAACGGGGTTACATTTGATTACGTTGGTGTACGTAAGTACACAACGGTTAAGGTCAAGTATTGACCAGTCCGAAAGGTTCGGACCTATTGGTTGTTTTAACCAATCAGGGCGGGAGCCCTTGGTGAAGGCGTGGCAGCCTGCCACGTGTTGGTACACAGGTAGTGTACACTACATTCAGGCTAGGTACGAATTAGTAAGTTCTACCTAGTATTGCATATAGTTTATATTAGTTTATTAAGTTAAGCTAATTTTATATTAAATAAATAAATCAGTTTACAAATACACTGAATACTGCTAGGCGAACGACCCGGAACGGTCGCGCGTGCAGTGAGTGTTATAGCAAAGGGGAGCACATCCCCTAGCTACTCCCTTCTAAGGTAAGCCTTGGAATAAGGCGTTAGTGTTTACTAACCGTAAACTCAGGGGATCTTGGCCCCGAGTGAGAGAGCAATCTCCCGCTAAGCCCTTATATAAGGGCGTATCGGCTAAGTAGCGTCGTATCGCCGCTTAAGGAAAGTCTTCCTCTGTGCGCTAGCCGCACCGTGCGTGTACGCACTTCCTACATCTGGTAGCACTAGTAGTCAATCCAACACCTGTGTTGGTAGACGGCATCCTCTGCAAAGGATGAAACAGGACGATTGGGGTAAGTTAAACCCCGTCCCACAAGAAGCCTTTAAGAGGCTGGTACCCATATTGGGTTCGTTTGGCATGCACCACCTGGTGGAGCAGGGTTTTGAGACCGTGCGTGAGAGGGTGAACACCCTCATTGCCCATGAGGCGAATTTGCGCGGAAGTAATCCTGCGACGGGTGTGCGCCCTCCGTTATCCTTTAAGATAAAGGAATTCACCGGTGAAAAAGGTGATAACCTTTATGTGTGGCTTCGCGAGGTAGAAACGGCCTTCGCCACACCGAATGTGATCGAGGATCACTTGCAAGTGGGACTTGCACTAACCCATCTTACGGGTAAAGCCCGTGCATGGGCGTTTACGTGTCCGAATTCGGTCACGGACGTGTTCCAGAACTGGGAAGTCCTTAAGCAAAAGCTTATGGACATGTACGCTATGCCTGATCTGGTTTTTCCAGAATCAGCTTGCGTTTCTGAGGTGCCGTCAGGGCACTAGGGACTTTGAGACATACGTCCAAGAACTAAATACCCTGTTGGCAGGGATGTACGCGAAAGAATATTCGGACGATGTGTCCATTCCCGTGTTCATGGGAGGCCTGATAGAAGGGCCAGCACGTTCGGAATTGTTCCGATGCCGACCCCAATCCCTGGGGGAGGCGTTCAAGATGGCGTTCAACGCCGAGAGGAACTTCCGTTCCACTAAGGTGGGTCCCGAACCCATGGACCTGAGTCAGGTCGAAGAGGAAGAGAAACCTTCCGCTAGGAGTCACTCTGACACCTCCCCGCAGGGCTTCGAAGCGGAGCTCCTTGCAATGTTGCAGCGGCATGGGCCGCTAAGATGCTTCCTGTGCGGAATTAAAGATCATCTGCGGAACAGATGTCCGAAAAATCACCAGCGAGACACTCGATATAAGGGGCCGAAGGCGAGGAAAAGGCTCTCGCTCAAGCCGTCGGGAAACGACGGCTCCCTGTAGGTGCGGGGCGCCCTACTGGGGGATCCCTCAGTGCTGTTAAGCCCCAGGGGAGGGGACGACAGCACAAAGCCCCGAGGGAAAAGGTGCTTTCTAGCACCGAGTTGGTGTACCATCCAGGGTTGATGGTCGTCCTTGCGGACGTGAAAGGCTTTGATAAGCCTTGTAGAGTCTTGATAGACTCTGGAGCGTCTGAAAATTATGTCAGACGGGCTTCTGTGTAGAAGAGTCGGCTGTATGCCGAGGCCCTAGAGGCACGTTCTCGTGACGTTGTCACGGTCCGTCTTGCGACGGGCGTACAGGTTTCTGTACCCAATGTCTCGATTGACTTTAAGCTGAAGTTTGCAGGCTTTGATAGCTCAGAACGTTGCCTAGTCCTGGATTTGGACTCGAGGTATGACCTCATCTGGGAATGAAGTGAATGGAACGCCACGAGCCATGGATAGACTGGAAGTCTAAGTCCATTGGCTCAACGCACCCGCGATCGGGTGAAGCATTGGAGAGTCATGAACCCACCTTTGCTCGATCTCAAAAGCGATTCTGGCGTGAGATGCCAGAGGTTGGGATGTCTGAGATGATCAGTCCCAATGAGGTCAAGGAAGTGTTCCTTGACGAGGGGGATTCGGCAGTTAATCCCCACGCCGATAAAGGCGATACTGGTCAGTCGCCAGTGGTAGAGGTGGATTCCTCTGAGGTTAAGCGCGAGGCTCTTCCTCGATAAGAGACCCGTAGTTTGTCTCTTCTGCAGGTCGGGGCTCCCGACCACGCCGTGTTCGGCGAAAAAGTTTCGACTACAGTGGTAGGGGTAGAGACCCCTGTGGTTAAGCGCGAGGCTCTTCCAAGCCGAGAGACGCGTAGTTCGTCTCTTCCGCACGTCGGAATTGATTTCGACCACGCCGTATTAGGTGAGACCGGCGAGTCACCGGTGGTTGAGGTAAAGATCTCTGTGGATAGGCGCGATGCGCTTCCAATAGATGGGGAAATCGACTCCCCCCATCTGGGTCACGGGAAGAGTCCCGAGGCCAGTAGTCAGCAGTCCTATCGGATGCTGAATCAGGTGACAGGTAATGTCATGGAAGGCGTAAGCCTTGAACGGTTGCCTGGGGTAGGCGAACTGTAGTCGTTGGAGGAGATGTCCTTCAACGAGTTTGAAACTGCTTTGAAAGCAGATGAAATCGACTAGGTCGTCGTGTTGCGTCCGGAGGAGGAGTTGAACTCCTCATCTGTAGCCGGGTGCGTACACGCACTGTGTGGCTAGCTCACAGAGGAAGACTTTCCTTTAAGCGGCGTTCGCCGCTACTTAACCGATACGCCCTTATAAAAGGGCTTAGTAGGAGAGAGCTCTCCTACTCGGGGCCAAGATTCCCGGGGTGGTTTACAGATAGCTTTCGCTAACCCCTTGTAACAAGGCTTCCCTTATAAAGGGAGGTAGCGTAAGGGAGAACTACCTTGGGCTACAATACTCACCGCGTGCGCGAACGGGCGTGGTCGTGCGCCTAGCTCCGCTAATGACTTAACGACAAGGAGCTCCTCTAATGCCTTAACGGCAAGGCTACCTTACTAAGGGTGTAGGTAAAGGGAGGGCTCCCTCTTACCTACGGCACTCACTGCGCGCGCGACCGGGCGTGGTCGTGCTCCTGCTCTTTAGAGTGAAATGTAAACTGAATATATTTAATATGTAATTAGCCTAAATTAATTTAAACTAATATAAACTATATGTAATACTAAGTAGAATATTCCTAATTCTTACCTAGCTACAATGTAGTGTACACACCTGTGTACTGACACGTGAATGGCTGACACACCACCACACCAAGGGCCCCTTCCCTGATTGGTTAAAATAACCAAAGGTTCAAAACCTTTCAAACCGGCCAATACTGACCTCAACCGTGGTGTACTCATGTACACCAACACTCAATGTAACCCGAATGTAACCCCGTTACATCATCCACGATGGACGAGTCAGTTTTGGTGCAAACCAAACAGGCATTGAATGCCCGAAGCGGTCACAAGATCCTTGCGGATCCTGAGCACCCTTGCCATTCCTTACTTAAGGAATTCGGAGATGTCATTAGTGACAACCCGCCGATGGGGTTACCACCGGATCGGGGAGCCCGACATGAAATTGACTTGGTTCCTGGAACCAAATACTGCGTCACTAGGCAGTAGCCTCTCCCTAAGGAGCAATGCGACGTCATCGACGCATTCTTCAAGGGGAAAGAAGAGGCAGGGATTTTGCGGGAGAGCAAGTCTCCCCACTCATCTACCACTTTTTGTGTTCTTAAACCGAACGGAAAGTGGCGCATTGTGCATGTGTACAACAAGCTGAATGCAGCTACTGTACCCATGCAGACTCCGATTCCTCGGAAGGATGTCCTCCAGATCAATATGGCAGGCTGTACTGTTTACAGCGCCTTATATATGATGGACGGGTACTATCAGGTGCTCATGCGAGCATCGGATATTCCGTTTACAGCGGTCATCACGCCTAGTGGCATGCTGGGGGAGTGGCTTGTTATGCCACAGGGGCTTTCAAATGCACCATCTACTTTTAATCGCTTGGTGACTCAACTCTTCCGTCTTCATAGAAAGTACGCTCAGACGTACTTGTGGTGGAGCGGCTGATCAAAGTTTTTGAGGCTTGATCAGGCGGTACCACGGCGCCCGGACTGCCGACTAACGAAGGGGGTCCTCCGGTTGTCCTTGACTGCTTGTGTTTCTGCTCACCTTGTGTACCCGACGGCTTGGGCGTTGGTCGCTCTCCAGGTGGCGGGGATGTAAACATGAGAATTCCTTGATGCAAGAGTAGGAAAAACTTGTAACGCAACGTCCTATGTTCTGATCAGGCGTGATAAGGTACAATCAAGCTTGAATCAGGTGCGACCAGGTCTGATCAGCAGAGATAAGGCTTGATCAGGCTCTAAAAGTCGTTGATCAACAGAGATCCGGCTTGATCAGGCTTGATCAAGCGCCAAAATTCGTTGATCAGCGGTGATCAGTCTTGATCTGGCTTGATCAGGAGCTAAAAGTTGTTGATCAACAGAGATCAGGCTTGATCGGGCACTAAAAGACGCTGTTCAGTAGTGATCCGGCTTGATCAGACTTGATTAGGCGGTAGTTGACGCTAGTTGGGAGCAAATGAGCGCGGGTTGCAAGTTGCAGAGTGTTGATCAGGTGTTGATCGGAGAAGGGGGTACTTGATAAGGCGGAGGAAGTCTTCACTGCCAGATCGCGGAGCCTCTGGAGTCTTCAGCAGCTAAAGGAACACCCAAATATATGTATGCCTAGCCTAGACTTTACGAGGGAAGGGAATTTCACTAAATCCACCTAGAGTTCCCGTGGGGCGCTTACAGCAGCCGAACTCTAGGGTCCAAACGTTAACCAAACGGGGAAGAGGTGAGAGAACTGCTCTATCACGTTCCCGAGACCAAAAAAACCTTTACAAGAAGAACCGCTGACACAGCGGGCGGAGTTGAGGTGGGTTCTCACACTCTACGCCTACCGGTGGGCCAAAAACGCACAAAGTGATCCCGCCCGGGACGTAGAGGTATTTACTAACGAGGGAGGCGCAAAGGTGCCGTCCCTTAAACGATCTACTCGATCGTACGCAAAAGGAGAACTTTATTATCACTTATAGCCTTAGATCTACCATTTCCCTAATTTCAGCCAATCCGAACCGTCCATTCCAGCGTCTTCCGTTCACCAGTCGACCTGATTTCTTCGTTGTTCGCCGGTGTTCGTCGGTACCTGTATGTAATCGTCCCATCTTCCATGCCCTATCTATGTCATGACTATGTGCACCACGGTTGTACACGCAACTATATACACCGTGGTACACACAATCGTATACGATTACGTAACCAATTTGTGTCCGCAATCGGACCCTTTATTAGGCCCAATTATAGCACGCTTTACCACAGCCGCCCCTGAGCCTCTTCCCAGCCGTACAGCGGTTTGGGCGAGGGTCGATCGTGCCGTTGGATATCGTAGACCATGCTACCGTTGGTCGAGTTGTCCACACCCATCAATCATGACACTATCGACCAAGTAATCATCACCTATCACTCTGCCCCTTCTCCCGCCGATCAGTTCCCAGTCGGTCAGGCCGTTACCGTTAGTGGTATTCCCCTCGCGATCCAACGTTCATCCTCCACCAACCGTGGCATCTGCGATCATGCGGTCTCGATCAGGCATTTCTGCATTTCCATCATGCAAGCGATAACGGACGGCACCCCGGCGAACACCGCCAACGCTCCTGCCCTGGGTAGGGCCGCAGCTGATCAGGCGATTACCGCCATCAATCAGGCTTACAGCTTAAACGAGGCCCTCCACGCGCGCGATGAACATATCACTATGTTATCCGACTCGCTCGCGATGAGCGAAGACACCATCGCGATGCTTCGACAGCAGCTCGCTCGTGCAAAACGTGCCGTGGTGGAACGAGATGCCGAGATCAAGCGGGCCGTCTTTAAACAGCTTAAGCCATTGCGTGACTTCGTTGACACTGCAGTCAACGATCTCAAGACTAAGTTGAAGACAGTCGAAGTGGACGATCAAGAAAAAACCATGGTCGATCAACGCGCCCGGATCCGGGATCTGGAGAGCCGTCATGACCGTGATCGCTATCTGCGATCGGTGCATGAGGATACTATCGCTGATCAAGCGCAAGAGCTGGATCATCTTCAGCAGCGCATGTCCAAGTTACAAGAGGAATACGATCAGTCTGCTTCCAAGAATCAACGCTTGGTCGAGCAGGCGTTAAAACTCACCACCGAGATTGACAGGCGCAAAAATCAATACGATCGCCTCCGGAAGAAGAGTAAGACCAACCGCATGAAGATGGATGACTATACCGCCATCATGGCACAGACGCAGGAGATATTTGAGCGGGTCGAGGGAGTGTCCGACCTCCAGGCCGAGCTGGGTGATCTATACGCCGCGTATTCCCAGCTGGAGGAAGAGCTTTCCACCACGCAATGCCACTTCGATCAAGTTTCTGCAGAGCGCGACACTCTGCGAGATCAACTGCAACAGACTCAAGACGAATCCATGCAATTACGCTCGTTTCACTCGGACCTTCAGGCCCAATTGGCTGGTATGTCGTTGCGGTTGCAGATCAAACCAGCTGCCCGTACTCCTCTGCCAAGTTCTAATCAGCCCCCCCCGCCTGCTAGCCTTCCCGCTGCTTCTCCAGACGGCTCGATCAGCCGCGCCGCCCCTTCGCCTAAAAGGCGTATTCAGCGTTCCCGATCTTCCTCTCGGTCGAAGCGGCCACGCCTCCTTTCCCCCATTTCGGAGGCGAAGACGGAGGACGATGATCCTCCAAGTCCTGATCAGGACGATGAATGCGGATTTCCTGACCCGATCACTTTCATTCCATCTACTCCAACCATTAGCGAGTTCGGGAGAGAGGATTTGCCTGATCAAGGTTCTGCCAGGTCCCTTTTTCCTCGTACGGGTGATTTCAAGTCGTTGATCACGGTACCTGATGATGCCAGTGACGCCGACATCCTGCCGTGGACTCCAGATCAACTCGGTGGGTTCGATCTGCGTAGCGTCACGTCTCAAGTGGTCTTTGACTGCTTGACCCGCCCCGCAGGATGGTTGTTCCCGACCGCCACGCATGCCCCTCCAGTTGATTCGTGGTTTGATCATTTGATCACCCAGCCGGAGGTGGAGCAGTTATATTCCCAACGCCCCTGGGACATTTTTTCGACCATGCTGCCGCCCATATCTTTTCGCTCAGTCGGCTGGTTTGCCGACTTGGAAACGAAGTACCGGTAGTTCCTCGACCATCACGCGTTGGCGATCTGGGAGTCGACGCATTATCTCCCCATCGCGAAAAGCATTCGAGAGGCTGATGACTTCTTCCGAGACTATTATAACGACCGACGTCAACGCAAAAGTCGTGCCGGGGCGACATGAAAGAGGGTTGTGGACTTTATCCTGCGGGGAATGATCGACGGGAAGTGTGATTTCGACATTTTCCTGGACCCGTCGATCACCCATTGTGCTCGAAATCGTCCTCCGTAGTTTGCCCCGGCCGACGATGGGGCGTGGTACCCCGGGTTCTTATCGGAACCGCCACCTCGGACCCTATCGGACGCGTTGAGAGAAATTGATGACTTTGAACCTTGGCGGGTTCAATATCGTCATTCCCCCGAAGACCACCCTGGCCGTAAAATTCCTCGCATCCGTCGTAAGTTCTATGGGTCTAATTAGTCGGTTGGTCATTTCTTCTTTAATCAATAAACACTTTTGATCATGACATTTCCCACTGTTGCTTCATCATTTTCAATGCATAATATAAATAGGTATTCCGTCGGCTCATCTGTCGTTGCTCCATCACCATATCTCGCAATAACCATCGTAAATACACCAATTCAAGTCATTCGTCATTTTCATCAATTTTAAGTTTCATCAGTCATTTCCTCCGATCGGAGGTTCTTCGATAGTAATCCACGATCGGTCCATCGTTCACGCGTTAGTTGTACTCTTCATCCACTTGCATTACGTCAAACCGATGTCTGTTGACCATCTTATTTTCGAAGTCCTTGATCATAGCATCGCAGTTCAGATCTGCCTCGTCTACCCACGACGGCTCAGCATAACCTTTCCAGTAGACTTGATCTTCGCGTAACGTTCTTCCATACCTAGTCTTTCGACCAGATCGGACATCGGTGATGCGATCAACTTCAAATTCGTCCGGATCTAGAGTCTTTTCCCAGCTGTCTTCGGGTGGTAAAGCTTCATCGAAGTCGAAACGATCTTCCAACCCAGCCGCTAACGCAGTAGTAGGACGATCTGGAAATTCCTTGACCAATTTCAACTTAGACAGGTGCACCACTGGGAACATACGATAGTCGGTGCCGGCTGTTACCAGTCTCGCCGCATGGTTACCGATCACCTCATCGACTCTGAAGGTTCCATGCCACATATGCGCCAGTTTCTTTGCGAACCCTTCTTTCACTCGATCGAGATACAACCAGACCCTAGAATCATCTTCGATTTTGTGCGGTGTCACTCGATCGTTTTGTTTTTCAGCTCGATCGGCCATCGCTTGATGCAATCGAGTGCTGACTTGGTCGCGGGCGTATCGGTAGTCTTTCTGCAGCTTATATCTCCACCGACGGGCATCTCGGTCTTTACGCCGAATTCCACCCAGTTGTAATGTTGATTCCAACGACGATCGTGGGTCCTACCCATACGCCAAATAAAATGGTGTCTCTCCGCGAATGCGATCAGGGGTCGAGTTCAGCGCGAATACCAGACGCTCTGCATACAAGCTCCAATCTTTCTGGCCGACATCTGATACATACATTTTGATTGCCCGCGTAATCGTCTGCACCGTCCTCTCCGCCTTGCCGTTCGCCTGTGGACGGTATGCCACAGTAGCACTCTGACTTTGTCCCACGATTTCTTTGAACGCACGAAATACTTCCGACATAAAACCCGGTTCCCGATCGTGCCGGATCACCTCGCTAGCCCCGAATAGTCGAAACACACATTTTTCATAATTTTCGGTGACTTTCTGAGCTGTGCGGGACGATCCATCCTTCGCGATCACCATACCCGTGAACAGATCCGTCCAAATCAGCAGTTCAGTATGTGTGGTGGAGTCAAGTTCGAAATCGAATACATTTGTATCGACAACCTGACCACCACCATCGTGCCCAGCCTTCCAACTTACGGGGGGGGGGTACCCCGCGGACCTCCATTCGAAATCTGGTCCGATCGTCCGCTGCTGGCAGACGACCGGTCATCATCCAAAGACACTTGGTCCGATTCACTTAAGACCATCTCACCTTGTGTACCCGATGGAATGGGCTAGTTACACACTCGGTGGATCGGGATCGCAGATCGATCTGATTCGGTCTTGAATATGATACCGTGTTGGCTAGGTGTACCTAGGGCGGAACTCTTCACCCCAGGTACGTACAGACCAGAAACACTTCCAAAAGATAAATTCCAATAAGTCGATCGTCCAAACGATCTAGACCTGACCAATACGAAATAATAGAGGGTAGACCAATCAACCGGTCTAGCCCCTGACCAATATGAGAGAAGACCAAAACCGGTTTAAACTCCAATCAATGTTACAGTAAGCCAATATGTCCACGTAAAGATCCAATATGCCCGTGAAACTCCATAAACGATATCTCCACGTAAAGACCAATCCAGTGAATAGCACGTTCCAAACGTACTTGAGTCAAAGTGTCGAGATCGCCAAATCGTACTCCCGTCGAGGGACTTCCGGTGGCCAAAATGCGCGTGCGGCGCGTCCAGACCGGGTATAATAGGCTAGAGGGGATAATTCAACCCTCTGCCCCCAAACACTCCGCGGCGGGAGGAGGCGACTAGTGTACGTGAAAAGAATAACGGCGACCCCTTGCTGCGGTGTAGACCAAGACCAGAAGAGGTTTTTGCCACTTATTCCTAGACCAAAAGACTTTTACTTGGAAAATCCGCAGCTAACCAATAATACTACCTCCCTATGGTCCCTAATGTACCCACACAAAATTATGTAAAATACCCAATGTCAGGTGACTCACCCAAGACCTGCGTTCTTGATACTCCTTGAATCTGATAGGCTAAAAAGCCCCCCTTGTTTAGACCAATCGTAAACTCGACCAACTGCCTTGACCAAAAGTGACCAAATTTGTGGTACACTTTACCACAGCCGCCCCTGAGTCCGACCGTGTCGCACAACGATAACGGTCTGACTCACCCATCACTCGACCAACTGGACCTTGGTCACTCACACTTCTTCCCCATGGATCAAACATCTTCGACACCTGCGTCAGGTACTGCCTTT